>JAHKKF010529361.1:0-34101 GCA_019740295.1 Labeo calbasu | reverse complement strand
TCTAATATATATACATACATATATAATAGAACATGAAGTTTTTTATGGTTATTAGTGCTCAAAGTTGAAGTTTTTTCATTAAAATGGTAAAAGACTGCCAATTTATGATGTCTGAGGCTTGTTTGGTCCATTTTTTTTTTTGGAATTATCCAACGATTGCACAAACTGATTCGAGGGACAAGATCATGGAAACACATACAGTTGTTTATTCTGAGGCAATAAAAACAAGCATACTTTTCCAGACACTGGACGACTGTCCACTTAAGTATGTTTTCTCAAAACACCATTGCCAAAAATTCCACAGACAGATCCAGTGATGCCACACAGAGGAGCTTCTCAGTATATAGGCCTAATTCAGAACTCAAGGGATATATAAACTTGGAAACACTAGTAAT
Organism: Labeo calbasu; assembly: GCA_019740295.1. Classification (NCBI taxonomy): domain Eukaryota; kingdom Metazoa; phylum Chordata; class Actinopteri; order Cypriniformes; family Cyprinidae; genus Labeo; species Labeo calbasu. The sequence goes on along the minus strand of JAHKKF010529361.1, from coordinate 33,706 downwards.
GATAAAATGGTGCTGCTGTGCTTGTTCAGAGTTTCCGGAGAAAGAATGCGGTCGCGATGTAGTCGAGAGTGTCAAACATCAAAGTTGTGTGTAAAATGTATATACAAAATAAACAAGAGGAGGAAATGTGAGAAGGTGTAAGCAGGGAGGGAAAACGAAGGAAGATGTACAAGTTAGTGTTTAGCAGCGTTAACATTCCTACAAACAAAACAAGTGCTTGGTTTTATCTAATCTTGGCACATACTGTGAAATTTCCAATCAGCCTCAATTGTTCTATTCATCAATAAATCACATTCACAGAACATAAATCGCTTGTGACCAATCAGCTGAATCTTTTCTTTGTACAAACATTGGCAAAGAGAAAACCTGTTTTCAATGTTCACACACTGCTACCCAATACAACACTGACTGAACTGAGCCAAATTCAATCAATGTGGTGTTGGTTTTCTTTGCGCAGGTAATACGTCATCATGTTGTTTGATATTTGCATGAACAAAAAGAAAAAAAAAAAAGAAAGAAAAAAAAAAAACATGCCGGAGACAAACAAAAGCCGTGGAAACAAAAATAAATAACTTTTTTTTTTAAAGCTTGGGATAGTCCAATTCTCAGAAGCATTTTAAACAAAATAGTTTTGCATTTTCTTTTCTTCTAACTGGACATGCCATTCTGATGAAAATAAAACATACCCTACCCTGTCAAAGCCATGAAGAGAAAACTGATTCAGTCATTGGTCACTGGGGTGAAGATGTTAAAGTGAACAAAACCTGGAACAAGGGGTTCCATGTGCTAAGGGAAGTAAACAACATCACTGAGAACAGCCTCCTCCTGTCATTTCTACCATCCCTCATCTACCCCTCTTATTCTCTCTCTCTTTAAGCCACGTAGTTGTATTGATTGGGATTCTCCTTATCCCTTTCCATGTAGTCCCTGTCAATAAGTGACTCTATCCTCTTCTTCAGATCAGCAGGCTGCAAAAAGATAAAACAAAATTTAGTGGCAGTGGCGTATGTTCTCTGCTGCGAGCACAGAGAGTCTTGGGATAATTTTCAAATGTAGTGACATTGAGAGCATTATTCATATCACTCATATGTAATCATATAAGGCTAGAGGAAAAAATAATAATGCATTTATCAAGGATAAAGACAAATCCCTTGATTTTGATTATGATTAACTTTGCTGAACATAATTCACATTGAATTCATATTTATGTAAGCACCACATTTCACAACAAGCTGGACAGTTTTCCTTAAAATACTAGTTTAAACTGTACTTTTTAAAAGTTTGAAGTTAGTAAAAAAAAAAAAAAAAATTTTGCTCACCAAATTGATGAAAAATATAGTAAAATATTAAAATACAAGTAAAATAGTAAAAAAGTAAGAATTTTAATATGTTTTTTTTTTTTTGTTTTTTTTTTTAAAGAAGTCTCTTTTGTTCACCAAGCCTGTATTTATATGATCCAAAGTACAGCAAAAACAGTACAATTTTCAAAAAAATAAAAAAAACCAACATAAAATTTTATTTATTTCTGTGACCAAAACTACATTTTCGGCATCATTACTCTAGTCTTCAGTGTCACATGATCTTTCAGAAATCATTCTAATATGATGATTTGCTGTTTACCGGTGTCAACATTTAAAACAGCTAAATACATTTTATCAGGATTCTTTGATGAAAGATCCAAAAATCAGTATTTATCTGAAATAAAAAGCTTTTGTAACATTATACACTATACCATTTAAAAGCTTATCAAAGATACCTAAATTAAAAAAAAAATCTGCTCAGCTGTTTTCAACATAATAATAACAACAATAAATGTTTTTTGAGCAGCAAATCAGAATATTAGAATGATTTCTGAAGGATCACATGACTGGAGTAATGATGCTATGAAGCTTTGAAATCGCAGAAATAAATTACATTTTTAAAATGTATTCAAATAAAAAACAGTTAGTTTAAATAGATAAAATATTTCAAAATTTTACAATTTTTTCCTGTGCTTTGGATCAAATAATAGGCTTGGTGAGCAGAAGAGACTTCTTTAAAAAACACAATCTTACTCTTCAAAAATGTTTGACTGGTAGTGTATTTTCATGCTCAAACATTATCAATATTGAAAAACATTTGGGCTTTTTATATTGTTCTGTAACATAATTGTCTTTACTGTTAGTTTTGAGCAATTTAATAAATCCTTGCTGAATAAAAGTAATTTCTTTAAAAAAAAAACGGCAGCAAGAAAAGTACTTGTAAACTTGGACGGAGATAATGCGATAGTGCAACATGCGATTAAAAAATGTTCATTTTTTAATGTACAAAGCTGTCACACTGCACAATAAATCTTATTTACATTGCATACATGACTTAGTGTGAGTTTTGTTTGGCTGCTCACTTGCAGTTTACAGTCTAGCTGCACAACATCCATTTATAGCAAATCCCACAAAACTACTCCATTAACTGTGAAAGCAAAACAATTTGGCAACCGTGACCTCACCTTGACTGGGAATTTAAGTTGGTTGTACACCTCAGAGACCAGAAGATTATGGCTGAGAGTTTTCCTCATCTTCATGATTCGAACAATGGCAGCATCGATTTGGTACTGACGATCCTGGAATACTCTCTCTGTAGTGCTGGCTTGCTCTTCCACCTATGAGGTACAGAGGCATGAGGCAGAGCAGCCAATAACTTTCACACAACAGCAATCAAACGATAGGTATGCAAGACAGTACCGTTTCTTTCATCTGGATCTGGTTGATTTTAATCCTGAAGAGTTTGTGTTTGAAATCATCATTACAAGAGAACTTGTCTCCATCCTCCACGTCTTTACTCTTTGGGGTTTTGGTAAGGACACGCGCCTTCCCGCAGGCCAATGACTGCAGAGTCCGCCTCAGCTCACTGTCCTCTGCAAATGTGTATTTTTATTTACTGATTCTTTTATTAAACATTTTGAAAGTTTGTAAAAGGCTGTGAGGTTTACAGGGTTTCTGCAGGTTGTATAAAGGTACACTTAAAGTGATAGTTTACCCGAAAATCTAAATTCTGTCATTAATTACTCACCCTCATGTCGTTCCAAACCCAACCTTCATTCATCTTCAGAGCACAAATTAAGATATTTTTGATAAATTCCGAGAGCTTTCTAAACCTACATAAACAGCAACGCAACTACCACATTAACTAATGGACATCAATAAAATAGCCCATACGACATCAGTGGTTCAACTGTAATTTTATGGAGCTACAAGAAAAATAATGACTTTATTCACCAATTTCTTTCCTTCCGTGTCAGTCTTCAATACATGTTTGTTTACCACAGCACATTTTGGGACATTTTTAAGACCTGCAGAAACTCTGGTTTAACCCAGGAATGCATTCGCTTGTCAGTAGTATTCATACCAATGCCTGTAGCCAGTTTAATATCCTCCAGAGAGAACTCCTCCCCTTCATTAAACATCAGTAGAACTAACGTCTGAAACAGGGAAACCTGGAGCTCTTTTTTGCCCTGTGAAAAAAGGGAGGGGGAAAGTTTCCTTATAGCCAGTTATTTTTCTGAGAATGATCAGCTAATAACAGTCCGGTCTTAAAGCTTTTATCAAAAGAAAATGTGCACTACCTCTTTGAATTCTGCCTTTAAAACACAATGTCCTAACGTCGACTGCCACTGTAGTTTCCGTCCACTGTGTTTGCCCAGGTAAAACGTTTTGAAAATCTCCTGCAATTTCACCATCTGGAGAGTGAAGGATATTCAGGTTAAAAAGGTTGTCATGTGTACAAAGTTCATACCCATTTTCCATTTCAAAATTCCAAACCTCTCAGTACATTTTCAGACAATCTTTAACATAAATGGTCTATAGAGCACTTTTTTTCAGCTTTATATCTCGAATGTACACGAAGACTCGAAACAGGTGAACTAATTCCAGCACAGAACCTAATATGATGTTGCGCATGCACGACTGAACAAACCACTCCCTCAGACAACTTGTTCCTCCCGAGTCTCATTAAAAATTTGTCGTTCAAGAGTGACCTATCACCAATTCATAGCATCGTGAACGCGCATCCCAGAGTCTGTGCTACACGAGCTTTTGTGCTTAAAAAGTATACAAATTTTAATTTTTCGAAATAAAAATGACAGATTGTTGTGGTAGATAAGACCCTTCTTCCTCGCTGGGATCGTTTAGAGCCTTTTGAAGCTGCATTTAAGCTACATTTTGAAAGTTCAAAATCGGGGCACCAATCAAGTCCATTATATGAAGAAAAATCCTGAATTTTTTTTACGACTGAAGACAGAAAGACATGAACATCTTGGATGACAATGGGGTGAGTAAATTATTTGTAAATTGTTGTTCTGGAAGTGGACTTCTCCTTTAAAACATCCTCTGCAGTGGCACAAAAGAGGCTAATGACACAAAATTTTGCAGAGTTCAAGGGTCTATTATAAAGACTGTTTAAAAAAAAAAAAAAAAAGTTTAAAATTTGGATTTCATTAGGGCAGTATGCCATATTTCAAGGCCTTAGGTGTCTTTAACGCATACTTTGTGGAGGCCAAGAAACCACACCATGAAATGAGCTGATGGCACAATAGGCAGCTCAGTGTGCATTGTCTTATATGCTAAGATTAATGGTTTATTTTGCAAAGGTCCTTGAGGTTATGTAATACTGTGCTAAGAATATTGTGAGAAAAAAACAAAAATTCTTATAACCTGCATTTTGCATAATCAAAGTGCATATTTGACAATTACTAAAGAATCGCTAAACAGCTGCCATGAATTCTCACTTCCTGTATAAGAATTTAATTAAAAATTATTAATTTTCTATGATTAAAAAAAAAACTAAATAGGTGCAAAAGTCTGGAAACAAATATTTTTCATTACTCTGCTTTCTTTTTTCCATACTTTTCCAGACCTGGAAAACACTTAAATTCTATACTTTTCCAAACCCCGTAGGAAACCAGTGTTTAAGTGTCAAGGAACATTAATAATCATCAGAACAGACCTCTGGAGGCAGATGTACTTCCATGGGGACGTATGTTGGCCAGTAACCCATAGTAAGGATGTTCACCGTCAGTTCAATGTTCCCGGGAATATTTTGGCATTGCATGTGCTAAAGTGGAGGTTTAAAGACAGAAATTTGTAAGATGTAACGAGACAAAATAATTAATGCAAATAAAAACTATCATTACCTGTTTGAACTGTACCATAATATCTTTTGAGAGCTCCATGTCTTTGAACATTCCTTCCAGCTTACTGGTAAATGCAGCTCCACATTCTACAAGAAAAACACAAATCACCATTTTTACTCTAGTCTGCTGAACAGTCTGTGCTAATGATGATGGGATGGTTTAAGAATCAAACATAAAGGAGAAATGCAATTTACCGTGCTTCAGTTTCGACAGCATTGATTTCTCTGCATCTACAGAGGCACTCTTTCCCACCAGTAACCTCTTCGCCAAGTCTTTCTTGTAGAAGGCCTCAAAAACATCTTTGCCTTAAAAGAGAGATGAAAAAGTCCATGAAGCTTAGATGCTTAATAATTGAAAACTTTCTAGGTCTTTGGAACAAAGCATTAAGTTTAAATGCATTACCGTAAATGAACCTGAATATGATCATTATCTTGTCCAACATTTTCTCAAGTTCCTCATCAGTTGCTTCTTTGTTCCCAGCACGGAGCTTTGAGTCCACATATTTTGCTGTTGAACGTAAAACAGCATTAGTGAATGTCTGTCTTGATCTAATCAGCTTCAAGCAATTGGTGAGAAACAACATTTGTGAACTGACCTATAAGCTCTGCGGGTTTGTTTGGCCGTTTGTTGATAAATGTCTCAAAGGCCTCCTTCATGCCATTTACAAACTTTTCATTCTTCATGAAACACACATCAATGATGTGATCGACTTTATCCTTGAAATCCAAAAGCTCCTGAACCATCGTCTTGTCTTTCTCTGGGTTGATGACAATTGTGCTTCCAAAGGCCTGAGACATTAAAAAAACAAGACTTATGAAATTGAATGTCCACATTCAGTTTTTTTCAGTCATCTAGATGGGTTCCCTGCACACCTTGATGTACTCGATCCAGTGCTGTAGAAGCACCTGCACGCCCCCTCTCACACGACTGAAGAGCTGGTACAGCAGAGACAGATCCTGAATACGGTTCTCATCCAGCAGGTTATTCAAACCTGGAGTGTGACAAGAAAACAATCACTTATGTAAATCACTTCTAAATTTGAGTATTGTTGAAGGGTTAGTTCACCCAGTAATGAAAGTTCTTTTATTACTCTTCCTCATGTCGTTCCAAACCTGTAAGACCTTCATTCATCTTTAGAACACAAATTAAGATATTTTTGGTGAAATCCAAGAGCTTTCTGATCCTGCAACGCAACTGACACGTTCAAGGCTGAGAAAGGTAGTAACGACATTGTTAAAATAGTCCATGTTACATCAGCGGTACAACCGTAATTTTATGAAGCATACGAGAATACATTTTATGCACAAAGAAAACAAAAATAACATCTTTATTCAACACTTTCTTGTCTTTCCTGTCACTCTCCTCCACACATTCACAAGAGTACCACAACACATGCATGTGGCACTGCTGACACAGGAGCGGGTGTTCTGACATAGAACCAGGATGCGCTGTGCCTTTTTTACCTGAAGAGGAAGATGCACGCTGTACATAAAACAATCTTCCTAAACATATCTGAAGATTTCAAAAGAGAGGATGGCTTGCAATTTTTTGCCCAGCCTTATTTGAACTAGAATATACAGACTAAACTAAAGAGAGATGGACGTTCTACATCAGAACAGGCATACATCGTGGTACTCTCGCGAATGTGCATCAAAAAACAGACATGGAAGAGAAGAAATTGTTGAATGAAGTCTTTATTTTTGTTTTCTTTGCACGCAAAAAGTATTTGCGCAGCTTCATAAAACTTCTGTTGGACCACTGATGTCCCATGGACTATTTTAACGATTTCCTTACTACCTTTCTGGGCCTTAAATGCGGTAGGTGCTTTGCTGTCTATGTCAGAAGGTTATCAGATTTCATCAAAAGCATCTTAATTTGTGTTCTGAAGATGAACGAAAGTTTTACGGTTTAGGAACGACACGAGGGTGACTAATGACAGAATTTTCATTTCTGGGTGGACTATCCCTTCAACCATTTGAATACCAAATACAATGTCAATCATTTTCATTCAATGAAGGTGATACCTTTCTGAAGTATTGCAGTGAGGTGTTCTCCAAGAAGTTGCTTTTCCACTGTGGCAATGAGGGGTTTTCTACAAATTAAAATACATAAACATTTACATGTGTGACAATTCATATAAGAAGAATCAATTTTTGGAAATTGAGATTTATACATTGACTGAAAGTTGAATGAATAAGCTTTCTGAAGTATGAAGTATGTTTGTTAGGATAGGACAACATTTGGTCATTTGGTCAACTATTTGAAAATCTGGAATCTGAGGGTGCAAAAAAAAAAAAAAAAAAAATTAAATATTGAGAATTTACCTTTTTTGAGGCAGGAAAGATCAGAATTGACAGGAAGTGGGATTCAAACACGGGATGCTCGGAGCGTCCCATGTTCGAATCCTGACTCGAGGACCTTTCCCGATCCCACCCCTCTTTCACTCCCACTTCACTTCCTGTCAATTCTGATCTTTTCTGTCTCAATAAAGCAAAAAAAGTCAAAAATAGATCTTATTTAAAAAACATTGAGAAAATAGCCTTTAAAGTTGTCCAAATTAAGTTCTTAGCCATGCATTTTACTAAACAAAAAATTGAGTTTTTATATATTTATAGTAAGAAAATTACAAAATATCTTCATGGAACATAATCTTTACCTAATATCCTAATTATTTTTGCCATAAAAGAAAAATCAATAAATATAAAGCGATTTTGACCCATACAATGTATTGTTGGCTATTGCTACAAATATACCTGTGCTACTTATGACTGGTTTTGTGGTTCAGGATCACATATCTTTTTTTGCCAAAGTAAGTTAAATTCTAAATGTTTGTTATATTGTCTGCATACTTACTGTGTGCTCTGGTCTAAGTATGTAATGACTCTATCTGCCTCCTCTTCCAGTCGTTTGTTGACATGATGAAGATACTCTGGTACCTAAAAAGAAAATATTTGTTATGAATAAATAACTGAAATGTTACAATCCTAAATGAGACGGAGAAAAATCTAATTAAAAGTACAGTTCACAAAATAAATAATAAATATTCACTTAGTGGAACACATCTTCATTTCAATCTTTTTTTTTTTTCATACAATGTTTCTAAAGGCCAGAGAGAAAAGCACTATAAAAGTGGTCTGTATGACTTATTAAACTTCACCTCTGCTTCATCTCTCAAAAACACAACCACAGAAGACAAGAACACAAATCACCTAGAATACTTTATAGCCTGTGGTTGCTACGAAATGTGATTGTATAGAAAAGGTACTTTTATTTTTATGTTCCACGAAACAAATAGCAGCATATCTTCGTAGGGGTGTAAATAATTTTGAAACAACAGCCAAGGGTGATTACATAATTAAAATAGAGGGGAAAAAACAAAACAAATCTAGCCTGTATCAAAGTACCAGCCTGTAGCTAACTTCCATTTAATGAGACATGCCAATTATAATTTATTATTGTGATTCTGTGAGCAATAAAACAATAAAATAAAAAAATATAAACTTTGTTCCCCTGATGTGAAACTCACCTCTCTTTCTTGCATGAGTCTTTGGCCCTCTGCAGCATACAGTCGATTTGTCTCCTCCAGAAAGCGCTGCTCAAATGAATCCTGATAAATCTGTCATAAAAAAGGAAAGGTGTGTTTACAACAATATTAGCACTAAACAGGTCTGGCCACAGATTAAAGGCTGAATAATAGGGATCAAGACATTACAAGATCTGTAGAAATTCCGCCATGGTTTTGGTCAATTTCTCATGAATGCATTAATGCAGAATTACATTTTTTCTACTGAGACCAAGTGTAAAAATGCAAATGACAGGATGTGGCATAATGTTGATGAGTAATGAAAATATCTTTGACTCGCCCCTCAGTTTAAGAAAACAAGTTGTTACAGTAAAGCCCTTACCATGGAGATAAACAGGCCATGTACTTTGAGGGTTTAAAAGCAGAAACATGAATTATGAACACCTACATTAAAGTGTGCATTAATAATAATTACTTAATGTTTCACATCAGATTTTTTTCAGCAAAAAGCTTTCCAGTTTTTGCACATTTTCTTTTTGCAGAAATAAAAATACATGCTAAACTAACCAGACTGTTAAAAATACTTATGTTGCATCCTTGTCTGTGTCATGTGAAAGTTTCTGCGTTTACTGACTTTGTACAGACATGCCACTTAAGCAAGCAATAAGAAATACTGAAGTAAGAAAATTGAAGAGCATTATTATTAATTTTATTATATGATTATGCATTAAATGCTACATAAACCCAGACACACTGGTTTGAGGTGAGCTAACCTGCAGATCTGAGAGCATGCTCAGAAGACTCCTCAGGAGACTGCGGTCTACGGCCTCTCCACTCCGCTCTCTCTCAATAAGAAGCAGAATGCCATCGATTGTCTTACTCTGCACCTTCAGGTCGCTGATGATATAGAAACGAAACAACTCCAAGCCCATGTCCCTGAAGACAAAACAAAAGTGTATCTTTAATCACCAGTGGAATGAGCAGCAAAGCAATGGTAGTAAATAAAGACAGCAAGGGTGACAGTGCCAGTGTAACAAATTCAATATCTTTTGGCAAGAGTGGAGACATACCAGATTGATGGCAGCATTGAATTTTGTAAAACATATGTGCGATCCAAAAACAAAAATATACTCCTAATCATGATCTAGAAGAAAACACAATGTTTTTGTATTAAAAGCATTTTTGCAAACAGGTAAAAAACTAGGTATAGGAACATTTTGTAGTTCAACCTTTTAAGAAAAGAATGTAAAGACAAGAGGTCTAGAGTCGGACTAACGTCACTAACCATTTGTCTGCAGTGATCTTGCCAACACTTGTCTATTTTCTTGAGGAACAGAACACTGTCTAGGGCATCCGTAGAGCGAGAGTTAAGAAATGGTTTCACATTATATTATGATTACCAGTCTGTAAGCAGACAGTCCTAATTAATTACAAGTGGCTCAACTTCTCATAACTTCTGAAAGATATTCCCTCATATAGCTCAGCATATGCACTGTCTGCCATAGTATTCCAGCAAGTGTTAATGAATTTTACGTAAAAAGTTCAGCTATTACATAAAATTATAATCAATTTTGTGTTTTTCTTTTAAGAAATACATAAAAATATATTTCTGAGACTACAATGCAACTGTTTGGATTCAGTAAGATTTTTTGAAGGAAATTAATACTTTTATTCAGCAAGGATGCATTAAATTGATCATTAAAATGGCAGTAACACATTTATAATAGTTACGAAATATTTCTATTTTAAATTAATGCCATTCTTTTGAACTTTCTGTACATCAAAGAATATTTCCAATAATTGTATCATGTTTGTGACGGGCCATTGTTTAACTTCATAAAAAAAGAAAACTGAACTTTTGGACTGTTAAAAAAAAAAACCTAAACCTAACAAGACAGCAAGAAACAAAATGCTAATTTGTAGCAAGGAAAGGATATTCTCTGAACTGGTCAATCTGTGCCTTGATGTGGTCTTCACAGACCACTCTGAGCTGTTTATAGAGCTTGGCGGATATCTTATGGGAGCACAAGTTTTCAACAGCCTGAGAAGACAAAGGGGAATAAATATCATTAGATTTCATGTATAATATTACTAAAAGATAAAACAAATATATAATAAGACCTACCTGATAGAGCTCCTCTAGATTGTACTTTATTGAAGTGCTGTTCTGTATGGCCTCTACTGCCTCCTTCAGCTTCTGCCAGGTCTCATTTGTGTAATTCTCCGGTAATTTGGGCTTTTCTGATGTAACATTATAACAAAAAGAAAGACGTGTACAAACAGTTAGGATGTGTAAGAAACATAAAACCTGGTTAGCTTTTCAATTTTGTTTTGTTTACACAAGTGATGCACATTCATAAATAAACGCAAGTTACATAAAATCTATATAAGTGTTTTCAGATAAAAAAAAGCTGGTCTTATCTATGACAGCAGCACAGCATTTCCTTTTATAAGACAGTTACTTAAGTTATTTGCTAACACTTTACAGTAAGGTTCATTAGTTCACTTTAGTTAGAATGAACAATACTTCTACAGCATTTATTAATCTTAGTTAATTTCAGCATTTACTAATGCATTATTAAAATCACAAGTTGTGTTTGTTAACATTAGTTAAGGCACTGTGAACTAACATGAACAAACAATGAAAGACTGTATTTTTATTAACTAACATTAACAAAGTTGAATAAATAGTGTAATAAATGTATTGTTCATTGTTCGTTCATGTTAGTTAATACATTAGGTAATGTTAAAAAAGGACACCTTATTGTAAAGTGTTACCAGTTATGTGTTTTAAAATAACTAACTTTCGTTAATGCTTTAAAATATACAACATAATGATGGATTGCAAAGCTATGGCTACTAAGATTAATTTTAAAGATGCAAATGACAACAAGTGGCACAAACAACAATTAAAATATTTTTAGTTTAAGAAAATAAGTTGGACAGTACAGTTAAGTTACATTTAGGAAATTATCACAGGTGTAAACATGTAATTTTAGGGTTTAAAAGCAGAAACATGAAGCTGGTATTTTTGTTATAATACTTCTGTAAAAAGTGTTTTAATATTCTTATTGTTTTAATTAATAATAAAAAAAATGTGTATTTTTCCAAAAAATGTGTATGTATGCAAATTGTATAATATCCAAGGTACACATTTCTAGTAATTGTGCAGTTAATTCTCATATGGTATTTTCAGAAAGTTCCCCAAATTTGTCACTACCAAACGCAGTAGCAAGAATTTATTTAGAAGGGTTATATTGAACTATTAAGAACATGTTTACATCTACATTGTAAATATATTTTGTTACACTTATACAAAAAAAATAATCAATAACAGTTACAATTTTTAACAATATTTCATGTGTAATGTATAAGATTTGTTGATTTTTGAATTCATTTTTTCTTTGTAAAAGGCAAATTATTCATACTGATTTCAGTCAAGTTAAGAATTCATTAGTTTAAATATATATTGAACCAAAAAATATAACATCTTAGTTGATAATACAGTATACTTTATTTTTGACAAAACATCCCAAGTTTCAGTAGAGACTGCACATTTTCAGGAGTGACAGTAATGCTTTGGTAGCAACTAAATCTCATTACAGAATTTTAACTTGCAAACCGAAACACTACTAACACATACTAAAATATAAACAAATTGCATAACTGCACTAAAATTTTGTTTATTTCTCCCAAATATGAGGACTATGTGTTCCCTTTGGTCACTACCAAAACAATAATGACATGTTTTGGTCTTGACTGTTTCGGTAGTGACAATTTTATGGGACTAAATGTGTCAGTAGTGACAATTTTAGATACTTCTGAATCTAGCTTAAAGATGCTAATCAGCACATGGTTAGCTAGCACCGTTCTGAACAGTGGTACACTGTATATATACATATATAAAAAGTTAATACTAATATTTTATATGATTGTGGGTTTTAATAGATAATAACAGATAATATTTAATAGATAATAGAATATTTAAATGCCATACATACATATACATATATACATATATATATATATATATATATATATATACATACATATACACATACACATATATACATATATATATATATATATATATATAACACATGTCATAATAAAAAAAGGATGTTTACAAACAGTAGATGCAAAAGACAAACTAAAACGGTTTAGCGTTTTCAATAAATCTAAATTAACAGTTTTGTTTTGTGTTTGTTTACTCAAGTTATGTTTCTTCATAAATAAGTTACATAAAGTCTATATATAACGGATGAAATATAAAGTATTCACCGTCACAGCAGCACATTCCTTTTGTAAGGCCGTTACTTAACTTGTTTACTATTGCTTTAGGTCGTGATTGTGCTAGGCATCATTTCTGGACATCACAGGTGCGTTTGGCCAAAAATGCTGTTAAGTTAAGTTTGGAGACAGCCTAAGATGTTTTCAAGGAAGACGAGGGGGACCACAGACTCTTCACCTACCTTTAAAGTTCTTGATAACAAGTTTCTTCGCAGCACCGGGTTTACTGTTGGAGAAGGTGGCGGAGCCCGCAGACTTGGTCAGTCCGTTAGCGTGATGCCCGACACCACCGGGCAGGAACACATTTCTCGCCTTTGAACACGACTCAGCAGGGTTACACGACTCCTCGGCCATCTTCACATCCAGTCCGATCAAATCCAGCGGGTCCTCGAACCTCAACTTCTTCTGGATGTGTTGTTGCTGCTGCTGCTGCTGCTGTGAACTGGAAGAGCAGGACGTTGTAGAGGAGGAATTACAAATGGCTTTAGGAGACGAAGATATTGAATCAATGTCTTCCTTGTCGGAACTGTTAATTTTCCTCTTCTTAGAAGACGTTAAGCTACTGTCGTTGTGAACATCAGAAGCTGCCGGTCTGGGCTCTTGGGCTGGCGGTGGGGGATTAGGGGAAGGTAAACCTGTTGGAAACATGAAAAAAGAAATACCAAATCAAATCGCTAATCTACTAATGCTACGATCCCGGGTGTGGACGTTTTATATTCCTCGGTCTCGGTCGGGGGAAGTGCAACCTCGCGGCTCCGAGTATAAAGAAGGAGAAAAAGAGGATAAACTGAGAAGTGCAGCCCCCACTTGGACCCTTCTCTGTTCTTGTTATTGCCAGCAGAGGAAAGATGGTTGAATACTGCTTCCTCTCGCTCGAGCACACTCCGGCGCGCAGCACAAAGTCCGTTGGATTACAAACTGCTTTTCGCCGAGGGCTGTTTGCGTTAAAGCATTCTGCCGGACGCTGGCTTTCCGCTCGGGAGATAGACTGGTATTTTAGGTTTGAGGAAAAGTCCGCGGGGAGATAGTAACTTTTTTAAGAGGCGACGCTGACCCGCCGGAAGTACTTTCGACCGTTGCGCAGCTGCTGTTGAGGCGCGTTGGTTAAGCGCAAGGCCTGACGTTTCCTGTGCTCTTCTCCAGGGGGCGACAATACATCGTGTGCAGACCAGTCTCAAAACTCTTCAAAACACTTCAAATATTTCACTCATAAGTACACTACCAGTTAAAAGCTTTTGAATAGTAAGATTTTTAATTTTTTTTTCTTTATTCTCTTCTGCCCACCAAGCCTGCATTTATTTGATCCACAATACATTTATATATTTATAATATTTTACTATTTATAATAATAACTGATTTCTATTTGAATATATTTTAAAATGTAATTTATTCCTGTGATCAAAGCTACATCTTTAGCATCATTACTCGATTCTTCAGTGTGACCGCTTCAGAAATCATTCTAATATGCTGATTTACTGTTTAAGAAAGATTTTTATTACTATTATTATCAATATTTAAAACAGATAAGTACATTTTTTTCAGGATTCTTTTATTAATAAAAAGATCCAAAGATCAGCATTTATCTGAAATAAAAAGCTGCCATTCAAATGGTTAGAGTCAGTATAATTGTTTTGTTGTTGTTGTTTGTTTGTTTTTTTGAGAAATTATAGAAATTAATACTTTTATTTAGCAAGGATGCTTTACATTCAAAAGTGATGACAAAGACGTTTATAATGTAAAATTCTATTTTAGATAAATGCTGTTCTTCTGAACTTTCTATTCATCAAAGAAACCTGAAACAAATCTAATCAGCTCTTTTCAACATAATAATAATAATAAATGTTTCTGAGCAGCAAATCAGAATATTAGAATGATTTCTGAAGGATCATGTGATTGGAGTAAAGATACTAAAATATCAGCTCTGTAATCACAGGAATAAATTACATTTAAATATATTTAAATAGAAAAGAGTTATTTTAAATAGTAAAAATATTTCAAAATTTTACTGTTTTTGCTGTACTCCAGATTAAATAAATGGAGGTTTGGAGAGCAGATAAGGCTATTTCAAAAAACAAAAAAAAAACTTACTGTTCAAAAACTTGTGATTGGTAGTTTTTCTTTTTTTTTTTTTTTTGTGGCTAACTATATTAGTTTATTTTTACTAAACGGTTTGAATTATATTATCCATAAATGTCTGGTCAGGGCAAGTTGTCACATTTAATGGGAGAGGATGTCAGATGTGTTTTTAAGGAATTTAATAGGTTAACTAATTACAGTTTATTTAATGGTTTGATTTTGTATTTAAACTGCATTTTATGCCAATTAAATTGTTTTGTGATACATTTTTTTAATTTAGCTAGAAAATATGTGTATAATGTGCTGAATAATATAATATGTTCCCATATATATAATATATTTAGAAAATGTATATATATATTGTGAATTGTATTGAATTCAGTTTAGGCCAATTTGACCTTACTGTAACCATCATACACATGTGATATGTGGCAACAAAGAAACTGATTATCAGAAATCTAAGCCTTAAATATCCATGGCATGAAGTATAAAAAATGTGATAACTAGCCTCAGAAACTGCATATAACATTTGGATAAAGGGCTTTACTAATATTACAATATTAGTATAGCAATAGATAGCAATATTTACGCTATTTTTTTTTTTTTTAATCTGAGTGTATGAAGTCAGCACCTACATGGATGAAATACAAGTTTTGATAATGTTATGAAAATGTTATGATGATCTGATCTACAGTGGTTTTATAATCGTTTGTGTGACTAGATCATATATGTATTTTTATAACGTTAAAACCAGCAAAGCAAGCACCTTATATGTTACCTATCACTAGACCAACGGTCTGCTTATAAAGTGCACTCTGAAACAGGAATAAAACATTTCTGTAGCTGATTTAATTACACACAGGTTTGGCGAATGAACAGTGTTCGTAAACTCGACGTAAGGCTCATGTGCAGGAGGAGGAGAGCGTCGTCCTGTCATATGACTTATATGAGCTCAGGTTTGAGGCTGAATTTACAGCGCTGCTGAACCGGGTCACACTCGGTCCGGGCGTCACTTACCGTCTGTCTGCTCAGAGGAACCATCTACTCGTCGCAATGGCTGTCCGCGTTTGCATGACGCTGCTTGTTATTCTACTGAGTGGTACGTACGACTGTGTTGTTGAGCATGTTATTTCAAATGGTGTCACATTACAAAAGCAGATATTTAGTTTATTTTTGGGAGATATCGCAGGCCCACAGAAGCGCCAGAGCCTGTTAGCATTAGCATTAGCGTGAATTCTTACCTACGCCAGTAGAAGCGCGTTAGATAATCACAGAGACTTGTCAGCGTGTGGGATAAACATTACCATTCTTGCATTGTTTTAAACACATTAATACATTTTAGTGTGATCAATAAATTGCATAAATTCGTTTTAATAGATAGACTTGTATTTTACGAATCAACTTCTGATGTTTGCCTGCTGGATTGTTAAAAATTTAAAACAACAAGCGGTTAAAATGTTTAAGAGATGTTGAATACTTAGTATAATTTGATACAATTTTGAGCACTGAGATTAATTAAAAAAAAAAAAAAAAACTGTGGCCGTGTCTCAACCTAGCGTGCTGCCTACATAGACAACAATAATGGGCGCAAAATAATGAAGTTTTGACGTCTAAAATGCTCTCTAGGTTGGTGGTTCACTAGGTTGTTAGTCACAGCCAGTGTGATTCATGCTAGGCAGTGCTGTAATAAAACCAGTAAATCATGTGCTGATTAAGTGTGTATAAAAAATCTGACATTTCCTTCAGTGTTAAAACAGGCTAACCTGCTGTATTGACTTTTTTTTTAACATTTCAATTATAAAATTGTACATTAAATCTGTACAGCAAAAAAAAAAAAAAATGAAGTAATGTCATAGATTTCTCTCACTTGTCATAGATTTCTCACTTGCCACAAGCATGTGATCCTGAAGTGCATGTTCAGTGTAATTTTCTCAGTTGCCCTCATTCATAATCATGTGATGGGTTTGTGTGTGAAGCACCAGGTTAATGATTTCATCAAATGACAGGACAGGGGACAGTCCTCCAGTGTGATGATATAAAGCCTGGAACACATTACACAGCATTTCAAGTCTGAATGGCATTTAAACACTAGTCATCATACACTTGATGACTTTGCAAGTGGTTACAGGGAAAAAACGGGTGTTGTACGCTAAATGACTGAGGATCAAACGCTACCTGACTATTAAGTCACTCTAAACAGTGTTCTAAAATAAAGCATGTTTGATATCCTCCAACTGAATGGAATCATAGTATAAAGCTAAAGAAATCAGATTTCTTTAGGGCAATCAACTCTGAATACCCAAAATTTGTGTACTGCTTTTGACTTGGCAACTAGGATCAACTCTTCATTGCAAATTAAAAATCAAGTTTAAAAAGAGTATTGTATTCCAGTCTTAAGCCAGTTGGGTATTAGACAATAACAAATAAATGCAATATTTTGGAGTGTTAGTTTGCTGCCTCCTCAGGAAGGAAGGTACTGGAATGTGCTTGGACTGCTGTTTTTATTTCCTTGCACATAGAGGTGGTTGAAAGGCTGTGGCATGCCCTAGTAGTCTTTCACTCTTGATATAATGCAGAACCAAGTACTTGTTCTTATGTTTTCACAGGGTTTGTACAGGATGCTTAAAGTACTTGAATTTTTTTTAAAATGTAAGACCTGGAAAACCCTTGAAAATAGCAATATTCCTGAAGAGGTACTTGAAAATTAATGAAAGGTGTTTAAATTAATTAAAGACAATGTATCAAATAAGTGTTTCTTTTTTAAAAAAATATATCTTTAATATCTTTTCATGCAAAATTCTCACAATTCAAAAAACAAAATACTTTTCACTTATTTCGGTTAATAAAACTAGTAAAAAAAAGCTTTTAAAAAACTACTAAAACTAGTGAGCTAAGCCAGTACTAGTAGTACTGACAGTGTCGTGTAAACATGGCTGAAGATGTGAATAGTGGAACAGATGAACTGAATCAATTTAATTTTGAATTGAATCAAAATAATTTACACTGAAACCGCTCCGATTGATTCAAACTTGTGACTTCGATCATTTACTTCAAGCGATTCGCTAGCAAAAAAAAAAAAAAACAGATCAAATAAAAGGAGACCGTTATTTATGAATTTCGATATTGCTTGTAACGATTTTTAAAAGCAAGTAGTGATGGGTGAAACTGAGTTTTTGTGAAACTCCAAATCGGTTAAACCATTGCGTGGCAAAATGATTTACTGTTTTGAAGCGTTCCAGTTGGATCGCGAATCATTTGATTCAGATCGCAACTTCAGATTGCGAATCATTTGATTTAGATTGGGACTTTGGAGTGTGAATTGTTTGATTTAGATCATATGTAAATCAATTTAGATTGATTTAGATTGCGAATCATTTGATTCTGATTGGAAATTTGGAGAGGGTTCGCGAATCATTTAATTTAGGTTAGAACTTCATGTATCGCAAATCATTTGATTCAGATCGGCACTTTGGAGCGTGAATTGTTTGATTTAGATCATATGTAAATCAATTTAGATTGATTTAGATTGCGAATCATTTGATTCTGATTGGAAATTTGGAGAGGGTTCGCGAATCATTTGATTCAATACAGGACTTCAGAGCTTGAAACGTGAATCATTTGTTTCAGATCGGGATCTCGGAGTGGTTTCACTAATTAATTAAATAATTTATTTATTATTATTATTATTTTTTTTTTTTTAATTAAACAGTAGAAAAGTAAAACTATTAAGGCAGTACAGTTATAAAAACAAAACAAAAATAAAATTAAAGTATGTGCAAATACAAATCCCTTAAAATAAAAAAGTAAGAATGTTTTTTTTATTTGAAAGAAGATATTGTTTAAGATAAGTGAGATCTCTGATTGAGTATGAGGAAATAACATTGTGCTGCTTCCACCCTGTGCAGGTATTGTGCATTCTGATGATCTGATGACATCTCCCTTACCTGCAATTGGCGAGCTTGACACAGCAACTCCGACTACCCCACATAACACGACTAATTCGACTACGGTACCTCCGACTACTCCACATAACACGACTAATTCGACTACAGTACCTCCGACTACCCCACATAACACGACTAATTCGACTACGGTACCTCCGACTACCCCACATAACACGACTAATTCGACTACAGAACCTCCGACTACCCCACATAACACAACTAATTCGACTACAGAACCTCCAACTACCCCACATCACAACGTGACGAATTCCACCACAGAAGCGCCAACTACCGCACACACTAATGCTACATCAGCTCCAACTGCTTCTCCAACCACTCCTCCTTTCCCCAACCCAACTGTTGGAAATTATGACGTCAGGTCAGGCAATGCCACAGTCTGTCTTTTGGCAAAGATGGGCCTTCAGTTCAGTTTCAAAATGAACGAGGTAGGTACGAAAGGTCTGTATAGAGAAGCACAAGAACTGAAAGATGTTGTATATTTGAGGGCATTTGTTGTGTAACTCCACTGCAAGCTTTTTATGTGTTTGTTGTTTAGAGCGCCAGCTTTCAGACTGTTAATCTTGACCCTAATGTAACGGAAGTGAGCGGAACCTGTGGAAGTGGTGGCAAGGACTCTTCCCTTCTGCTGAAGTCAGATGAAATCACAGTTAATTTTGTCTTCACAAATGTAAGTCTTTAAAAAGAGAGTCCGATATACTGTGGACTAAAGTCCACTGAATTAAAGGGGTGGTAAATCTTCTGGGTTGTTTTTGTTGTCAATTCTAAAATATTTAGAATTTTTATGAAATGTACAATCTCTTTTATATGATCTGTTTATACCCATCTTAGGTTTGGGTTTAGAAATGGACCTTAGTCAGGGTAGTGCCTTATTTAATTTTTGACAGGAATGAAAGTAAGGCTGTGAGGGATGGACGTCTAGTGTGTTGAGTGGATTGTACTGTAGTTTAACAACATACTGATTGTTCAGCTGACAAAAAGTAGACAAACGCCATGAAACAGTTGTTGTGAGTTGTGAAAATTACATGATTTAGGATCTTTAGACGGTGTGTGTCATTTTGAAGACTAAGTTTATCCTTCAAAGCTTTGATTTTAAAAGTATTAAATTCAATATGGCGTCTAACCTGATTCGGTATATGAGGGTTTGCGTTGTACTATCGAGCTTGTTCTTTAAAAATTGTGTTTTCATACATATTCATACGAAACTGCCAGTTCATGAAATGATTACATTCTCTTATGATGTTGGGTTGCGTCTGACTGTTTTTGTTGTTGTTTTTAAACAGGTTTCACAGAAGTTTCATCTACATGCTTTGACATTCTCTGTTAATGTTGGAAATGGTAAGGGATTTTAAATGTGAAAAGTAGTGAAAGTTGAATACATTAAGTCTTTATTCTCATCTTAAGAGGATATTAAAATTCTGTACTATTCTACTAAATCTCTGAAAACTAAAATAAGTTGTTTTAAATGCTACAAGAAAATTTAGGCATTACAATCAATATGAAAAAGATTAATTTTGATATTTGCAAAAAATGAGATTTAACAGTATTAAATTATTAGTGCTTTTTTGTTTTGTTTTTTAGATTAATAGTGAGTGTTAGATGCAAAGGTAATCTAAGGCTGCGTTTACACTAGCCGGGTTTCCATCCAAAGTTGCGAATTTAGTTCCAAAATTGGAATATCGCATAAAACATTTGCAAATAAGCACCGTTTCCATCCATTGAGTCAAAGAGAACAAAATCGACACTTCCAGTAAACTGGCTTTAAATATCACTAAGGAAAGTAGGAGAAGCCACTGAATATGTTTCATATGTAAATTACTTGTATAAATTATCATTAGTGAGCAGACAAAGCACAAAAAATTCAGTCATTGCCTTCGGAGCTGGATGCTGCTGTTTGGGAACGCAGTCGTGTAAGAGTTCTGGGAGGCAATTATACAGAAATACTTTGACAACAGACTTTATTAAGGTATTTCAGATAGTGTGCAACAAGATCGGTCCTCTGGTTAGTCAGGCTACGCCGGCCCATCGCGCAAATTCACATGGCTTTTTTTTTTTTTTTTTTATATACGCGTATGGATGAAATTTATTCAGCAAATGCGTTTCCGTCTCCCATTATTTGCAAACCCTTTTTCGCAAAAATCAAAAACCACCTCAAGTGAGCATACTTTTTTTTTTTTTGTGTTTCCATCACTTGTTTCTGATGCGATTACTTAATAATGTGCATAAAACCAGGTTGATGGATACATCAACACATCACATCTGACACAGATTGGAAATTTGGAATTTGTTGCACGTGTAAACACAAAAATCCACATGAGACTTGATTTTTTTTGCATCTGATCTGGGCCACTTCCAAATTTGGATTTTAAACGGATACATATCCGATATCTGGACATCCGGCCTACATCTAAACGCACATATCCGATTCCCCTTAGAACTCCCAATGCAATAAAGATTGCAATAAAGATCGCTTTTTAATGCCGGCGTGCTGTATGTGCTCATTTTATTGAGGTCGAAACTTTATACAGGTACGAAATTGTACATTCAGGAGCTGATTTTCAACCCCTGCCCAATGAATTTTATAAATGCAACAGCTTTGCTACTGTAAGCTACATTATATTTCTCAGCAGTGAGGTGACAACTTCCCTCGTTCACACGATTAACACTCGCTCACACTTTCTCACTCTCGCTCTTGTCAATTCTTTCAATTAATATGAACACAGATAGCGGATTCCAGTCATGTCTGAAGTGAATGTTTTTTGGCAGGCCAAAAAATCAGATATGGTGAAAAAATTGGATCTGTGCATTAAGACTTGCAGTGTAAACGCAAGACAGTGGAAATGAGAATGCACAATTATATATCCAGTGTCGACTGATTTTAAAATTCCTCTGATTGGTGTTCCCTCAACAGGAAATGTCTTCAATGTCTCCAGTAATAATCTGTCTCTGTGGGAGGCATCTGTCGGAAGCTCCTACATGTGCAAAAAAGAGCAGAGCTACAACATCACTGACAAGCTTACCCTCAACACGTTCGAGCTACAAGTGCAGCCCTTTGGAGTGCAAAATAACAAGTTTAACACAGGTATGTATGTGTTTGTGATGCTAAAGAATAAAGCTGAGATGTTTATCTCATCACAGGTAATTATACAGCATATGCGTAACTCATAACTAGACTTTGTCCTTTGGTGCTGTAACTTAGTACCTGCTTTTCTACTCGCACCAGTATTGCTTTTCATAGTGGTGTGAAAAGCCACTTTGCTTTCCTGCACATATTAGTTTTACTTGTGAAGCATAGGCATTGCTCACATGCACAACTAAATCTGATAAGCACATGGTTTCCTGTGATCATATCAAACGTGACTTGCTATACCAAGATCACTCAAAGCAAAAAGTACATGACAGACACAAGGATGAATGACGGAAGTTTGATACATTTATATTTATATTCAGCACTTCACAAAGGTGCATTACTTGAACTAACAATGAAAAATACTTTTAAATTAATTTCGGCAAAGCAATATGTTAATATTTTCTAATGCACCTGAGCTGTTATAAACTATCAATGCTGAGTTGTCTTTTTAACTACGTTCGATAAATCAGTAAAGTCTCTTAGAAATGCCCTAGTTTTACCAGATGAAGTATCTGTGATTATGATGTCTGAAGTGTTATGACAATATCTACAGTGGTGTTAATAAGAAGATAGCAGCTTCATCTTACGTTCATTCATGTTCTCTTTGTCTGCAGCCCATGAATGTTCAATGGATGACACCAGCCTCTTAATCCCAATCATTGTTGGTGCCGCTCTGGCTGGTTTGATTTTCATTGTTGTGATTGCATACGTGATTGGTCGACGAAGGACCTATGTTGGATATCAAACACTGTAATGCAACAGAATCACAGAATCAAATCCTGGGTGTTTTAAGGGACACACAAGCCTGTTCCTGGACCATTGTAAATATTGTGGGTTTTTGTGCAATCTCAATTGGCAACAGGAGTCAAAAAAAAATGTTTTGTCCTAATGTGGTCAATTAGTCCACCAGCCCTTAAACTGCAATGTATTGAAAATCTAAAGATACAGTGGCTCTCCAGGACCAGAGCTTGCTATTGTGAACTAAGTTTGTGTGTGCACCATATCCCCTTCTCAATTTTGTGTTTGTGTGAAGTAAGTGCATGGTCTCTTGTGTTTTGGCTTATTTTATTTCTCAAAATCCAAATTATTGACCGAGGCCAGTTTAAAATTTCATTGCTCTATTGTCAGACCCTGCACTTGCTTCTCTTAGACATTCCTTTTTGCAATTAATTTAGCTCATTTAATTTGTGCCCATCAAATCTATCATACTGTATCCACAGCTTTAAACTGAAGCCACTTTAGATTCACGTCTTGCAGCATTTGGGTTAAATATTAAACGTAATTCCATAAACGGGACAAGCTTGCAAACATTTATTGAAATCAGGTGCTTTTGCATCATGTTGGTCGTCCTGTATTTATAGCAGCTGTGAGGGAGAGGGCATCTAAACATGCTGGACGGCCCATTCAAACAATTGAAGTTCTAGAACAGGAAAACAAAGGCTTGTTTAAATGACAAGCATTTTAAAAATGCAGACCATTGTTTTTTTTTTTTTTTTGGAGTAAAGCATAATGTAAAGAAATGCTATCTAAATGCTGTTACAAAATAGTTTTAGTAACGTTTGAGACCCTTTATTTGGGGTTTGAAAAGGGACAGTTAATTAGAAATTAACCATCTTGTCAGCTGCTCTTCAAAGTTATTTACATCTAGTCTGAAAGATGCATTCTGCTTTTTGCTGTCTGTAAATTTATTTGCTGCAAGATGAATTTTTGCACCTGTTTGTAGTGGCTGTGGATCTTTTTTCTTTTGTTATATTTGATATGACTTGTGTTTTCAGTTGGTGAGCCTTTTCAGAATAAGTTCTTTGCTTTCTCTTATGTCTTTGTTTATATCACGTATTATGGCTCTAGCTTTCAGTTGTTGTTTTTCCCCCCATTTGATGAATTTTCACTTGCACTATTCTAATTTAGTCTATGCAGAACCCACACAGAATCTTTTGTAAATGTTTGTTTTCACTATAGCCAGGACAAATCTGGCCACTGGTAAATTTGTGCCTTGCTTAATGCAGTTACTTTTGCTTGCCATCCAATCACTTACATCAATAACTTGTAAAATAAAAATGGATTTATATTTGATTAGGTTTTTTTCCCCCTATGAGCATACTTGTGTGACAATTTTCTGCTTGCAGACTTGTGAAAAGGGATTCCCTATCTGACTGCCCTAAACATTTGATGTGTTTCATGAGATTTGGTTGTTTTGCAATGGAATGGCTTTGTTTTAATGGGCTTTTAGCTGCAATAAATGGAAAAAAGACAATTGTGTATAACATTAAAACCGGTGTGGGCCTTCTTTTCAGTGTAAATCAAAATTGTCCCATGCAAATGTCTCAGAATTTTGTTCTGCGTAGGTTTCACCTGCAGATTGACACATTCTGGCTGTTTCTTTTTGTTTTTTCCTCATTCATTCTCTTTATTTTCAGCTGAGGATTGCGTCGCAGATGATCCTGATAACTTCATTGTCCCTATAGCGGTGGGAGTTGCCCTGGCTGTCCTCGTTATTATTGTCTTACTGGCCTATCTGATTGGAAGAAAGAGAAGTCAGATCTCTGGCTATGAGCAATTTGATTCATAATATCAATCTGAGAATATAAAAGCATCCGTGCGAGTTCTAGCTAATCTAGCAGTATTTCAGAAATCAAGACATTTCGGTTTGTGCACATGAAAAATTTAAAATGAGTCTCACGTTTAAAATAATTTATTGCATTCGGACATTATGTAGCATGGTGATTGAGGTAGGCCTGTATGGCACATAATATAATGCGTGTTCTGCATCAGTCTGACTGAATTGTGAGTCCTGTTGTGATTAACAAAATCTTTGGAGTGCCTAACAGTGCCATGTTATTTCTGTAATCACTCACCCTCCCTTTCTCTCTCCCTTTCTCCCAGCGGAGGAATGCTTTCTGGATTCTGATTTGAGTTTTCTCGTGCCCATTGCTGTGGGTGTGGCTCTCAGCTTCCTAATCATCCTAGTGCTTATCTCTTACCTGATTGGCCGGCGGAAGAGTCGCACTGGTTACCAGTCTGTATAACAACCCAAGCTGCTGCCATCTTACCTCTAAACCCGGCTTGTCCTTTACATTTATATTTGCTCCTCCTCACTCTTCCGGTCCTGTTGGCTTTCTCTTTTGCCCTGCAAACTGCTCGACCCTTCTCACCTGGCAGCGCTAACCGCTGATAACGCCCCTATTTCTAACACGTTGATTGCATAATTATATCATTACTACATAATTATATCTCTGAGCTCTTCTAATCATTTCCTGTGTACAATTTAAACGTTTTCTGAATGATGTGGTATATTTCTGCTTAATCACACTTGAAACAATGTCAACCGGCATGATTCACTTGTTTAGTGCAAGCACAGGCTGTCTAAAATCCACTGGCATTGCGCTGTATGTTAAATGCATGGAAAAAAAAATTATTATTCCCCCTTTTATGGGAGTTTTGGTTTCTTGCTCTAAGGATGCTCAGTTCTGGTTGCTGTGACTTCTATTCATGTGAACTATTATTATGAATGAGTGATGCAATTATAGAATTAGGTTATTTTTGAGTTTAACCATTGAATGTAAATGCTCAATTAGTTCTGTAATTGTACTCTCGTGGATCAGTTGTTGCCGAAATTAGGGGTGAAATGTATCCTGGCACATTTTCTTAATCAGCAGAGCTAATGATAATAAGTCTTGCACTTAGCACATTGTATTATAAAGGGACACTATTTTTGTGACATTTACCAGCATTTGAAAATTAACATTTATTTTTTTGTTGATCATGCTTTTGTTGATTTCATTAGGTCCCTCTCAGGGAATGTTGGAAGTGTTACAATAGGCCTGTTAGTACATGGGTTTGTGGATTTAGTTTGTCATTTTTCTGGACACGTGCATACAGTGTACAAAAAACACACCGTTTCTGAGACCAAAGCTACAAGTTCCTGTGTGTTTTCAGTCTGTTTTCTGCTCTGCATAGTGAAAATACTTGTCCAAACCAGTTCATTTGTATACCATTTTTCATAGTTATTTCTCCCCCAAAGGATTTAGCTCTTAAAACAAACACAATTAAACACAGTATGTCATTGTTGTACTATAGTGTGCCTTTTAGTTACATTTCTTTGTTCCTTCTCTATAGGACCTTAATCTGTCAGGTTAAGAATGTTGGTTCAAAGTTTCAAATTGGAAAAAATTTCAATAAAATGGCTTTTTTTTGTTTTTGTACAGTAGTCTTCCTCTCTTTTTGTTCTGATATTGCAATATTATGTGTTCTGAGTAACCACCCAGCCGAATTTGAATGATGAAAAAACGGCAAGTAAATAAGTTTTCTGCTCTTAAATGCTGTGGGCGTGTCTGCTGTCAGCGCGGAAACCACGCCCACTCGCGGGAAAGCCGTCGCCTCTCTCAACTGTCAAATACAAATAAATTTCAACAAGGAGACCTAGCTGTTTTGTAGATTTTCTTAACCAGATAATATACATTTACGTGATGAATGCATGGCTAGCTAGCAAACTGTAGGCTGTAGTATCAAACACTAATGACAGTAATTCCCATTTGAGCGGGCGAACCACTAATAGAGACAGAGCGCATTTAGGCCACGCCCACACCGCGGGGAAAACAATCCAACGCTCTCCATTGACTTTGTATTGCGCGAAGCTCCTTGTCATTTCTGACTTATAACAAAACACAGAACGATGTGTAAAAGCTGCTATGTGACACGGTGTAAAGTAAACAAGCTAAAAACCCCAGTGCTACGTTTTCATAAGCCGTCGACCTAAAAAAACGAGCACAAATAGTTTATGTCAGGGTATTTCACGTTGGGCCATTCATTTGGATAATTTCTCCAGCAAAAGAAAGGTAAGAAAAGGAGCACGGACCTATAAAATTTAGTTTCTCAGAATATCTCCTCTTCGAAGTTTTTATATAGGGTTGTGAAATAATCCTTTGACATAGTTAAAAATAATGACTGTTTCCTGTCGCGATTAAGTTTTCCTCCAGTGCGCGTAGTTCTCAGCGTAATATGACACCTTGAGCTCTACATTTGTAAAGGTAGTTCTTGGTTTTTTAGCTTGTACACCTGTTTTAGCTACTGTACACCTCGTCACAAGCTTTTAGACATAGTTCTGTTTTTGGGGGGGGCATGCTCAGTGGCTTCAGTGCATCATCAAGACATGATTTCAGGCCCACCCAAAAAATCCTGAACACAAAAATGGTGAAAAACTGTTTAACCGTCTTGTAGCCAAATCTGCGGATTTCCAGCGGATTTGTGCTATTTTAACACTGTCGCATCCCCGGAATGCGAATTTTATCAGGGGAATAAATACAATATTACAATACTGCATTACTCCCTAAAAAAGTAACTAATTACGTTACTTTTTATGGAAATTAATACATAAAAGATATTTGTATTATTTAACATATTTAATTATCGCAGGTTTTCGTCATATTTTAAGTTGCATTTCACTGTTTTTAATCATTTTGAGGAATACTTCAGTTTTTTTGTAAGTGAGAATTAATGCATGTTCTGTCTAGAACTAAAGTAACAAAAAAGTAACTTGATAATGCGTTACTTTACTAGTTACTTGAAAAAAGTAATCTGATTACGAAACTCGTGTTACTTGTAATGCGTTACCCCCAACACTGTTTTGAGTAGCAACTGGGCAGGTTTTGTTGTGAAAAGCTGGCAACCCTGGTCTAACTCCACAAATCAGTACTACATAGTTCACAGTCTTTGTAACATGTTTTCAGCACTACATTTCTAACATTTAGGATGTGTTTAAAAACAATTCTCTAAATTACCTTTACACTGATTTAAGAATTTGTTGATTTCATGTTAGGCCTGAGTTGTTAAGCAACTAGTTTTACACAGTTCACATGACTTTCACAGTCGTAACCCCTAGCTTCCACGGATGGACTTAGATGAGCAGTGTTGCTATAAAACTTACTGATGTCATAAATTATGCCTCCGTTACTGGTATACTAGAAGCATCTCACTTTGGCCTGCATATTATATAGTAGGATCTGCCTATTACCGAATGCACATAACTGCATGGAACCTTGAGTTTAAAGTAGACCTATTATGTTTTCCAATATGTAATATAAGTCTCAGGTGTCCCCAGAATGTGTCTGTGAAGTTTCAGCTCAAAATATCCCACAGATTATTGATTATATCATTTTGAAAATGCTTATTTTAAGTGTAAACAGAAACACACTGTTTTTGTGCATGTCTCTTTAAATGCAAATGAGCTGCTGCTCCCCACCCCCTTTTCCAGAAAAGGGCTGTGCCTATACAGCTTCTACCTCAGATACTCTGCTAAAAACATCAGTTTGGTTTTGATTATCATGTCTATCGTACTGAAATCATGCGTTTTACACCATATTAGTTTAAACTGTTATACAGTTTTCTGAGCACACACATTCGAAGTACACTGTCGCACGGCATGTGAGTACTAAACTAAGTTCTCTTTCATGTCTTATTGCACTTAAACTGTTAAATACACACAAGTTTATGTTAAAAACACAAATGAGTTTCAAAAACAGTCGGTTATGTCTGTGAAGGTAAACAGGTGGGAAAGAAATTGCATGTTTATATTATATCTGTGTGGCAACAGCGTAATATACAGTAAATAAATCACTAAATCCACTGCTCTCTTGTCTCCTCTGAAGCTGGGACTCTAACTAGTGTTCAGTGCTCATCTGTGCAGCCGAAGACAGAACAGTTAGCATACTTTGCTCAAACTTTCACCATGGCATTCAAACTGGTACACCGCTGTCGCTTGCGAAAACACAATGGCTGCTCCGTGAGTGGAAATGTGCAGATTAAAGGGGTGGTAATATTATAATAAGATCCCCTTACTACACTATGGGGGGAGCAAAATCTGAGCGGCTTGTTTTTTCACTTTTTCACATTTTCTGGGTTGGTAGATACACAGAGACCAGATTATACCACTTAAACATGGAAAAAGTCAGTTTTTCAGACAATATCATGCATATCACAACTGATTTGTTGCTTTTAAAGACAATGGAAGACTGAGCAGAAAGGTTTGATTCCGTTAATTCTCATCCATCTTTATTGTTTATGCTAGAACATGAGTGCGTTTAAAAACATGAGCTGGCAAATCTTTGTCAGCCAGTGGATATTTCGTCGTATTTACTGAATAACAAAGATGTGCAGTTACCAATTTCCATCTCACTATTACACTTTGTAACTGTTTGTACCATGTCAATATATTCAAATACAATTAATAAATAATACTGTTGAAATCCTCCTTACAGGCAACTGAGCAGATATTTTCACTCAGAGATGAATTATGTGACATACTCTATTTAGTTTATAAGAAGTACTGGTTGCATGCTTGACAAAAGAAAGACCAACTTGTATTTCATTACGAAGCTCTGTGAAAATGATGAAATGGGATTTCTATCCCGCATTTCAGTAAAATACATTTGCCTCTGGAATCAATTTAGTTGCACATCCAAAAAAAACAAAACAAAAAGGAAAGAAAAATTTAGTCCAAAAATGTACAATCAATTAATTCTAAACAACGTCTGATTGTTATTCAAATAAATGAGCAAGCAAAAGAATAATGTTAAGTCGTTTTCGGCCTTTTTCTTCATCCAGAGGGGGAATTTAAAGGAGACTTAATGAAAGAAAAATCATAAAAAAATACTTTCTGTTTTAATTTGTGTTATATACACATCTGACTTAGCAAAAGAACTGATCAAAAGGTTTAATAAATGTTAATTCTACAGATCTAGAGAATTGTTTTGCCTACGTCTCATTGTAGACCGTACGTTTGAGTGATTATGCCTCAATAGCTATAATTGCAACCTACATGTATTTGGACATATCTTCATTTTATCCTATAATGAAATCCTGGCAGGTGTCAGTCTCTAGCATGTGATCTATGAATCTCAGTCTTTGCTTACTGGGAAATTCCTTGTTTGAAAAAGTAGTGTAGCTCTGACACAAATAGCACAGTGGCTGTCGGAGGCATAATCAGAGGGCTAATGGGTAAAGACAACACCCAGTGTGCTATTTCATTTATTATATCATACTCTGAGAATTTTAATTTTAATTTCTCTAGGTCTACTGCCACCCTACGCACCAACTTGTAAAGTGAAAGACACGCTACCCAGGAAACGGTCGGTTGGTGAATCGTTGATGATGCCCTTGCCGTTTAGTTTGCATTGAACGTGTAGTTGGGTGTCATACTGGACGCTAGGAAAGCGCACGGCCACCAGTGGGGAAGAATAGTTTACCTGTTGGTAGAAATGGTGAAAAATGCTAGAAAATGATAGTAATTGTGAGGAATGCTAAGACAAATGTGACCTTGGACCACAAAACCAGGCATAAGGGTAAATTTGAATAAAAGATGAATAAAAGCTTTCCACTGATGTATTTTTTGTTAGGATAGGACGATATTTGGCAGAGATACAACTATTTGAAAATCTGGAATCTGAGGGTGCAAAAAAAAATCCAAATATTGAGAAAATCACCTTTAAAGTTGTCCAAATGAAGTTTTTAGCAATGCATATTACTAGTTAAAAATTAAGTTTTGATATGTTTACCGTAAGAGAAAATCTTGATGGAACATTTTACAAAAGTAAAATCAATCATTTTGACCCATACAATGTATTGTTGGCTATTGCTACAAATATAATTGGTTTTGTGATCCAGGGTCACAAATGTGAAGTAGGATCACTTACATGTCTCAGTTTCCCATAATAAGGATAGTACCGCAAGTTGAAGATACTGGTATTGTTTGGGTAGAACTTGACTTCGCCGAGGCCTTCAGTTGACCCTTTCTGGAAGAACATTGAAAAGCAATGACAAATAATGCAATGAAATTGGGTTACATAATATACTGTTAACTTTACAGTGTAAACAGATTATGTTAGTCACTAATTGTTACCTTTACTCCACATGTAACATTTACTGGTATGCCTTGACCAGGCAGATACCCGAGAATCTGTCACAACAGAGAACAGTCAAGCGTTTGAAATACCACTGACAATGCAGGACTTGTTCATTTAGTCATTTCTTAAATCAGGATTCGTACAGATGCTGTAAAATGAAATTCCAGGACTTTCAAGGACTGTTCAATCACTACTTTTTTATTTACAAGGACTTCAATCAGAGATCTCACTTATCAAACAATGTCTTCTCTTTCAAATTAAGTCCCTGGTAATTTTCTTTTCTTTTTTTAGTTTTGTTTTGTTTTTATAACTGTACTGCCTTAATGGTTTCACTTTTCCACTGTTTAATTTAAAAAATCAGAAAAAAAGATTTATGAAACCACTCGGAGATCCTGATCTGAAACAAATGATTCAGGTTTCACGCTCTTAAGTCTTGAACTGAAGTCTTGAACCTGCACCTAAGTCTCGATCCGAATCAAATGATTCGCAATATGCAAAGTTCCAATCTTAATCAAATGATTCGTGAACCCGCTTCAAAGTCCTGGGGCCGGTTGCATAAAGGGGTTAGACCAGTCTTAAAAAGTAAGTCAGCCAAATTTTTCTTTATGTCTGGTCCTAATGTTTTATATTCAGTTACAGAAAAATGTAGATTAGTCCAAGCTGAATCCAAAAAATAAGACTGATTACTCTTTGGTTAACTGCTAGTTGATCAGACTAGTACTTAAGACACTGTCTTAACATAGAGGCTAAGTTTATGCAACTGATCTTAATCAAATGATTCACGATACGCAATCTGAAGTTGCGATCTATATCAAATGATTCGCGATACACGAAGTTCCAGGCTATATCAAATGATTCGTGAATTCGCTTCAAAGTCCTGATCTAAATCAAATGATTCGCAATACGCAATCTGAATTTGCGATCTGAATCAAATGATTCGCGATCCGATTGGAGCGCTTCGAAACAGTGAATCATTTTGCGAAGCAATTGTTTAACTGATCTGGAGTTTCGAAAATCTCAGTTTCACTCATCACTACGTGCTTTTTAAAATCGTTAAAAGCGATGTAGAAATTCAAAAATAATTTGCTCTTTTAATCCGATCAGTTTTTTGTAGTGAATCGCTTGAACTAAATGATCGAATTCACAAGTTTGAACCAATCGCAGCCGTTCCGGCGTAAATTACTTTGATTCAGTTCAAATTGAAATTGATTCAGTTCATCTGTTCCTCATTTTGCGTCTTCAGCCATGTTTACACGACACTGTCAGTACTACTACTGGCTTAGCTCACTAGTTATTTATTTATTTATTTATTTAAATAAGTTGAAACAGTATTTTGTTTTTTGTTTTAAATTTGCATCAAAAAATATTAAAGATATATAAAACAAATTCAAGATTTATTTCATAGATACATTGTCTTTAAATCATTTAAGCACTTTTAAAGTACCTCTTCAGGAATATTGCTATTTTCAAGGGTTTTCCAGGCCTTACATTTCAAAAAGTCAAATTCAAGTACTTCAAGCACTTTAAGCACCTTGTAGGAACCCTGTTATATTAACCACTAGATGGCACTAGAGCTTCAGAGCTGTGTTTTATTCAGTTTTAGAGGGGCTTTGTTCTACAAACAAAATCACGTTTATAAGGTATGTTCCAAACTATTATAATCTCACCCGATTCATTTTGACGAGGATGCAGGGTTTCCCTTTTGAGTAGCCGAAATCTTTGTCCTGCAGGCCGGAGCATTCACCCAGCCAGGACCTCTTAAACTGACATGCCTTGCGCTCGGCGCTCTCCTCCAAGTCGTCTTGCATGAAATACGTATTGCCTTCGCATGGAATGTTCCGCCTATCCTGCACTGTATCTTCATAGGCTGCACCCAGCCGTGGCGGGAAACCGTAATAAAAGAGATGGAAGAGAGAAAAGAGAGAGAGAGAGAGACCATAAAATAACCAAACAATGGCTGTTGCCCAGCCTGGCCTCTACAACTTACAGGCCAGCACAAAAAGTGGGGCCCTGGCAGCACTGAGCAGTTACACTGAGCGCACAAAAGGGTTTCCCTCCTTGTCAGTATTTCTATAGACCGCGGGACTTGTTAAACAGCGTGCTGGAGCGATTTGAATCTGTGCCCACTGAACAGAAAACGTATCTTCCCTATTAAAGAGTGTACAACCAAACTCAATAACCTTAGTTGTTCTCTCATCTAGGACTTACGTCTCAGATGGGCTTCCAGTGCTTTTGCATACTTCTTCCACGAGCTTCGGTCAGAGGCGTTGAATGCAATGTCAAAGCCATGAGCTACATCTACATGCGGAAACATTGTCATACCTGCCAGGAGAAACAGATTTTGAACTGCAGTGAAAATACAGGAATAATAGTATTAAGCTCATGTACTACAATTGTGTTTATACACTATTTTGTAATACTTATATTTTATATTTAAATACTTTTATTTTAAATTTAAAAACTATATTATTTTAAAAACGAATATTATTAATTTGACATTTTTTACATTTGCAACTTTAAATTGTCTATTGATCCATCCATTCTTCAATCCACTCATCCTCCCTTAGGTTTGCAGGATTTGCAGAATAATATACATTTAAAATATTTAATAATACATTGTAAATTAATTGCTATTACAAAAAAAAACATTTTAAATAAATA
>JAHKKF010529357.1:17557-38261 GCA_019740295.1 Labeo calbasu | reverse complement strand
ATAATATCCCCTTTTTCAAATCAAGCCATTCTCAGATGCCTGTCGTTGTGGCGTCACACCAACAGAGGCCGCTCCCACGATAGTTGATTGACATGAGCATCATGAGCCTCAGATCAGCCTTACATCATCTGTAACAGTCCGACCTCCATTGTTTCGATGCCGGAGCAGGGATGTAAGTTAGACAAGAATATCTCAGATTGAGCGATTGAGGTGTTGTGTTGTGGGATGTAATAATGAACATAGTGGTCGTCATTTACTCCCAACATCTGAGCTGCTGAAGATGCAGTGGATTACCTTTGGTTGTGAAGGGAATGCGCCTTCCAGTCTACATAACTGCGTCTATGTTCGCGCAAATCATCTGTGATCCAATTTCACTTAGCAGAAGTGTGTATAAGGGTTTTTTTATGAATCTCTACAATCAACTTTCCTAATAAGGAAAGTGCTGGTTAGCAAGTCACTAAATGTGTCTAAAGTAAACAGGCTTGTCACTCCACAGAGAGAAGAGAGGGGCGGGGCGAGCAAAGCTCATTTGCATTTAAAGGAACAATTCATCAGAGTGGGATGATTTTTGCAGAGCTTATTTAGACAAGGTAAAAAAAATGTTGTTTTACACTACCATTGAGAATTTTTAACTGAAGTATATTATTAGCTTTTCATTAAGATCCAAAAGAATCATATCAACTTGTGGAAAATGGGCATCCGATGACCCCTTTATATAAAGATCATGTTCAATGAAGATTTTTTGTAAATTTCCTGCCATAAATATATCAAAACTTAATTTTTGATTAGTAATATGCATTGCTAAGAACTTCATTTGGACAACTTTAAAGGCGATTTTTTTTTTTTTTTTTTTTTTTCAATATTTTGAGTTTTTGCATTCTCAGATTCCAGATTTTCAAATAGTTGTATCTCGAGCAATTTATGATTGAATACTAACAAACAATACATCAATGGAAAGCTTTCAGATGATATATACACAACACACAACACATTTCAACACATTAGGCTGACACAACACACTTTAACAAGTCTAGCTTTATTTTTTAAATAACCTGCGTAAAGTATATGTGGTCTCTTGCTAGAGGAGAATGTTTGTTTTACAACTTCAGTGTCTGTGAGAATCTCGTTGGATTCCATGACCTGCTTTTACGGGACGCTGTGCTCTCAGGCTCCTCTGTCAGTCACTCCACAGCATCATCAGACCTCTGATCCCTAAATCACTAATCTCATGTCCTGTGCCTCCTTCCTGAAGCCCATCTGACTGCTCTGACCCTGGGTCTGTCCCTCAGCTTGGTTTTTTTGGCTTTTTTGGTTTTTGCTGACTGCTGAGTCTCTAGTGAAATAAGGGGCACTTGCTGATGGACATGTTCCTCTACTTTTATCCGGTGTGGAGCCTCATGATGGAAGCACCTCTGACTGCACTCCGGATTACAGTAGAGTGGTTGAATGTTGAATATGGTTATGTTCATACACAGTTAGGTTATGAAAAAGAGTAGCAGCCAGAATCTAAAACTTACTTGGCTTGTATGAGACCAATTGTGCCCCAATAATTTGTTCACAACAAGACTAGGTATGTACATTAAAACAAAAACAAGAAAACCAAGCTGGACAGAACTTTTTTGAAGGTGATCTGGATGTTGATCCCCAATGCTGTGTGGACGTAATTTGAAAAATGGTGATAAGAATGCACGCCAAAGTCTGGAGTATTAGTGCAGCATCATGAGAAAAATAATCATACTATGTCAATATACGCTTGTATCTGCACAGCCCTAACAAGATGAGAGTGTGTTAATATGATAACTCCTTTACCAAATGTTATTAGAATAGGAAACTGGTTTTGCAAGTGAGCAATCCATTTGTAATCGTGCCCGTTTTCTCACGAGCAGTGCTGATTGGCCATCAGTGTTGTCCATTTAGGCCCATTAGGATGCATCAGTATGCAAATGGACCAAAAATGTCATAAATAAGAGAACAAGCAGCTTTAACTCAGTCTCTCTCAATCTCTCTCTGTCTGTCATCCCTCACTTCCTCTCTGCTTGTCAATCTAAATGGCCTGAAGTAACCCTGTGATTCTGGTGGAACAGATCCACCTGTCTGACTGGGAGTTTTTGCAGGCTCTCAGTTATTTGGTGCTGTCCTCAATTGTGTTGGATTTTGATTAGTTGCATTTGTGGTATTTAAGCACTGTGCTGTACTGTGATGGCTAAAGGATTACACAACATTGAGTGCCTTGTTGCTTTTATAAAACATTGTTACTACATTATTAAAATATATTAAAGACTTGCATTTTAATAACAAAACACACTGGTATTTTTGACATCACTTAGCTCATGAATTGGTTAGGTTATGCACAATTAATTGAATGTGATCTTTTTACAGCTTGGATAATCTGGAGATTTGTCTGGATTGTGTAAATCATGATTGTTCGTGGATAAATGCATGAATCGGCAATTGATAGCCGCGTATGACTTATTGATACCTGGGTCAGAAGTGACTTTCTTTCCATTAAAAGTGGTAATATTTGCCTTCTGGAATTGATTTACCTTTTTCTTACAGTTTCTTCCCTTCCATGTCGGTCTTCGACGAACGTTCACAAGGGTACCACAACGCATGGGAATGAATTATATACAGAAAACAAGCAATTGCAGAACTCGTAGCAAAGTCACTGATTTGCCATTGATGCACTGAACAGACACTGCCCAAAAAAACAACAAAAAAAAACGTGCATACAAAGATGTCTTGGATGCAATGAGGGCAGACCATATTTTCCGATACTGGTGTGTGAAGGGTTTTGTTTTGGTATGAGGTTCTAAACTGCCCTAATATAATAATAACTTTATTTATTTATTTCAGTTTTATTTAAATGAACCAGAATTAAGTCTTAACTTCAGTTGGGATACATTTGTTTGCATTTTGTTTTGTAATTTGGTTGGAAAGTCATTTGACAGTGGCTTGCAAAATGTGACATAACGCCCTTAGTATAATTTCAATATACTGTTTTCAGTTGGTGATTGAGAAATGCTGCCAATGTCCTGTTCCTCTATTCCTCTGTCTCTTTTTCTGACAGTGTCTGTTTTGGAGTGCTGCGAATATTGAAATGTTTGTTGAATTGGAGTGATTTGTGTTGAGTTGCTTCCCTCTTCTGGAGTGTCAGTGTATTACAACTATATTTTCTAAAGTCTAAACTGCAGAGTAGCAATTATGCTTCATTTTAATAAGGTGTTTCTTGACCATTGGTTGATCTTCAGTATGCTGTTTATTCATCGGTTTTCCTTGCCACGTTCTCTAAAATATATAATCAGTAAAGTCATTCAGATCATTCATGCCTGTACCTTCATAGCAGGACATTTTTTTGCCGTGTAAAATTATTTTTCATCAAGTTCTAGTGAAATCTGCATAACTTAAAGTAGTGCCACAAATACTAGCAAGATGCGTTATGTGCGTGTTCGTAAATAAATAAAAGCAAACAACTTCAAAGCCAGACATTCAGATGCATTTCGCAGGTTTAAGTGTTGTATTTATTAGTTTATTTGTAATGAAATATGTTTTGCACAAAACATTATTCACATCACATTAAACAATGATTTGTAAGAATTGTATATCTGTATTGCAACTTCTATCAAACTTCTCCATAAGTCTCTCACCTAATAAATGTTTGTCGCACACATACATGTGTGAGGTGTCTGTTATTGATTGAAAGCCTGTTGCTCTGTCAGAATCAGGGCAATGCAAACAGACACCTTTGACCTGATTTTTAGCATGGAACCTTATGACAAGACAAACTCCTGAATGAGCCATTTTCCTCTATAAAATAATATCAATAATAATATTAAAACAGATGAATAATATCAGATGCTGGCATTTGTCTTCCACCATCTCTGACATATGTGTTTAATATCTTATTAAAGCTTGAGGCTTTCCTTTATTATAGCAGTGCATGTGCATTTTTTGGGTTTCTGTGGCTTGAGGGCTAAATTGTTATCATAAAATTATGAGATTGAACATCATGTACAAACCATGTACTTTGTACATGTACAGACTTTTTTTTTAGACTGCTTGCTGGTCCTTGTTTCATATGACTGCCATTTCCACGCCATTAACTTTCTTTTCTTTATATGAATGGAATTGACTCGCTTGAAATTATGACCCGTCTTCGATTTCTGCTTCTCACTTGGGTTATATAAAACTAAACATTATCAAAATGTAACAAGTCTCTGGATTGTTTATATGAATAGTTGAACTAGATGAATAGTTGATCTTAAAGGGATAGTTCAAAACATGTATGACTAGAATTTCTTCTTCAGAAAAAAGGTATTTAAAAAAGTTTTGAAAAGAAAAAAGGTTTTGTTTTGAGCCCAAACTATTACTTTTCATTAGTATTTATTTTCATATATTCATGTAGTATATAAATCAACATTCATTCAAAAACATTTGAGCAGTTTATTTTGATTCACTTTAACCCAGCAACACATTTTTTTTTTTGTTTGTTTTATTGGCTTGATAAAAAAGTGAAGTCTAATGATATCTAATGATATTATTATGTTTCTGCTATTAATTTGTTTTCAAAATATGATCATTTATATGGTGGGTGTCTTAAACACTTGTTTTTATGACAGATTTATTCAAATATACATTAAGTAATTAGGACATCACTTAAGGGGTTAATTAAAAATATAATAAATATATAATATATGTTGTATATTTTGCAATCTGTAGCTCTCAAATGAGCTATGAATATTTGGTTATCTTGTTCTTGAGGTAAATATAGCATTACATAACATCCCGGAATAGCATGCATAACAGTTCACAAACTAATTTACTGACATCTTTCTGTGGCTGAAACACTGACTGAGTGTTTATACGAGACGCATCACATTTCAGTAAGTTGTTTGCTCATAATAGTTTTTTTTTTTTTTTCGTGATATCGACACTGGAATTAAGAAATTTCTATGGTATCAAAAATTTTGATATCATAAAGATGTTATTTAAAGCAATAATAACTATATTGTGATAGATATCATGATATAAGATTTTGGTCATATCGCCCACCCCTGCATGGGAGTTTTTATAAGCAGCCGCTAGGGCTGAACAATTAATCGAATTTCTAATTATTCTACTTTCTTAAGATGTTTTTTTTTTTTTTTTTCTTAAATATAAAAATGTGGCATGCAGTTGCTTCAAACAATGGTGTAAAGCTATTCAAAACACCATTCAGTGTAAATTGTGGTAATCGTAATTAATAATCGCTATTACAGTTTCAAGGGAATAGTCTGCAATTATGATTTCTGTCATAATTGTGCAGCCCAAGCAGCCGCATATTTGCGGATACCATGTTGAGCGCTCCAGTGATGGCTTGTTTTTGTAGGCCTGATAACCAGACTTTTGAATCACCCTGGTTCCCTCAACAGAAACCAATAGGATTTTTCCATTGGCTTTTGGATTATTGCAGAAAATAAGCTCTGTGACCAAGTTGATGATTCTTACACATTTTGCTCATCATGATGATCTTCACAAATAAACACAACTTTTATACATTTTTGAAGCCAAAATACAAAGTCAAAAGCTAAATGTAGGCAAACACATGACCTCAGTTAAGATTTAGACAACTCTTTCAGTCTTTAATTAATTAAAAAAAAAGGTAACACTTTATTTTAAGGTTTCTTAACTGGTTGCTTATTAGCATGCATTTTACTAGAATATCAGCCATTTATTAGTACTAATTAAGCATATATTAATGCCTTATTCTACATCCCTAATCCTACCAATACCTAAACCTAACAACTACCTTACTAACTGTTAATAAACAGCAAGTTAGGAATTTATTGAAAGAAAAATCATAGTTAATAGTGATGTGTTCCCTAATAGAATAAGTGTTCCCTATTCTAAAGTGTTACAAAAAAAAAAAAAAATATATATATATATATATATATATATATATATATATATATATATATATATCCACACATTGGAAAAAATGTGTCTTTTTCCACAACTTTTGTATATATGCAAAATTTGTAATATCCATTGTGAATTTAATTCTCGTATTGTATTTTCAGAAGGTTTTGGAATATTTGTCCTCTCCGCAAAGTTGTCACTACCAAAACACAGAAATACGTAAATCGTGAATCCGATTTGTTGTATGTAAGCATACTGAATCCGTGTATCTTTCGTCCATTAGTTTTTTTATTTAATATTGAAAGAAAAACATGAGAAAACGGCTCCTTTTTCGTTCTTTTCATTTTTTTAGAATAGGTTGTGGGTTGTGTCGAGCCATTCGTTATTGTGGTTGTTTGATGAGAAAAAGATTAAACGTAGTTGCAATAAACGCGTTAATTATCCATTCAATTGCAGCAGCAGAGGACTATTATTCTGCCAAAACTGCGAAAGAACTGACAGTGGCACGGTTTGATCTTTGGCTGACCAATCAGCAGAAAGGGGCATTTCGTTCACACCCACGTGTAGAAAATCGAATATTCAACAAAATATATTGAACGAAAAACGAAAAATCAAGCTGAATTCTTGTTTTTCGTTTTTCTGGAAAAAAGAAAAGAAAAAGGAGCCATTTTCTCATGTTTCTTCTTTCAATATTAAATCAAAAAATGAATGGACGAATGATACACGGATTATACTGAAATTAAGGATTCATTCGTTTGAATATGCACTGAACCAAACACTATCATAACATCTTGGTTGATAAGCATACTCTATTTTTGACAGAAGATTCTGTGTTTCGGTAGTGACTATAATGTTTTGGTAGCAACTGCTTCACATTACAGAATTTTAACTTGCATACTAAAACGCTACTAAAACATACTAAGATAACAAAACATAAGAGTAACTGTACAAAATTTTTTGTTTATTTCCCTGAAATAAAAGATTATGTGTTCCCTTTTGTCACTACCGAAACAATGATGACATGTTTCAGTCGTGACTGTTACAGTGGTGGCAATTTTATGGGATAATTTATGGGACAGTTTTAGATACTTTTGCGGCTAGCTCAAAGATGCTAATCAGCACATTGTTAGCTAGGACAGTTCTGAACAGTGGTACACATATAAAAACTAAATGTTATGGGAAAAAAAAGATAAAAAAAGTTACCCAAAAAAGTTGTTTAATTATAAAAAAAAAACAGTGTTGGGTGGTGCCGTTCTGTAAAGTTACACAAAGACCTTTCATAGTTTTAGCTACCGTGTAGCTATGAGAGAGAGGGACACAGGAATAGTTCCTGATCATAAATGTAGGGCTCTAGTTAAAATCATTCTCAGCCAGTAGACTAGAACACTACTGTTTCGGTAGTGACGTAAAAAACGCAGGACACATTTTTTCTTGCATAAACTTTCATAATACATTATTTGAGTCTATACTTGGTAACGGTACTGCAGACAGAATGGGGGTGTT
The DNA here is from genome assembly GCA_019740295.1 of Labeo calbasu. Lineage (NCBI taxonomy): Eukaryota > Metazoa > Chordata > Actinopteri > Cypriniformes > Cyprinidae > Labeo > Labeo calbasu. The sequence goes on along the minus strand of JAHKKF010529357.1, from coordinate 30,863 downwards.
ACATTTTGGTGCACTTATCAGGTGTTACAGTGTCCAGGAGTTTCTTCTCAAACGCTCTGCTTCAGAAGTTGTGGTGGCACGTGGGAGCTGTAAATCCCAGGTGGGTTCAGGCCCATCACTCCGCGGCTGGTGTTTTCTCAGTCATGCTCACCATGTGGTAAGCACACTAAGTGTGGATAACGGCGATGCAGAAAAGCCTGCGGTAATGCTTCATCCTTATGCTTGGAGAGCTGCCGCAGATTAGCACGGACTCTGGCAACCGTCAGCAGCTCGCAAGCTCCACGCCACCCGTCCCAGACGCCGCTGCAGCGCGGCAGGGGAGCGCTTTCCGTTACCGCTGCAAGAAGCATTACCGAAACCTCAGCCTTCTTCGGCGATCCCCAAGTGTGCAGGCTTAAACAGATCCCACCACTGGATATCAGCTCCAGTTATTTGTCAGTTTCCTCACGACAATGACGGGCTGTAATCCAGAGCTGTCCTTCCACACACGGATAGACGCCGAAGATCAATACCGAGGTGCTTGAATGCGCTCATACTCATGTGTCATCACGTTCCACATCAACACAGGAAGTAAATGAGAATGACACGATGAGACGGGTCGGTAAGCACCTCGAGTGACGGCTGTCACGTAACATGTGAGATTACGGTGACATTACGGTGTCCTCTTCTTGTAGAGTGTCACGGATGGCACTCTTTGAGTGAGTAGAATCAGTTGTGGACGTGTGTTTGTGGTGACAGACTTGATCCCATGTTGCTGTTCTTTGGTTGAGTGTCTTATAATAGCATTACTCATAATGCACTGCCACTGATGACATTACCACTGTCCATTAGTTGAATCTTAACCCACTTGTCTGTGTATGTATCACCCAACAGGGACACGTCTAACTGTCTGTGAATAGACATTAATGATATGGTGTCAAAAGGGTCTTGTGGTAGTGAGGACATGGTTGGCAGAACAGCTGGAGCGGGTTGAACTTAGCTGCTGACCGTTTCAAATGAATTGCTTTAAAGTAAATACCCAATGAGATGAAATTGGGCTCTTACAATAGTCAAAAAGCAATATTTTGTGTGATTTTGTTTATAGTGATAATTAGAAGATATTTTGCAGAGTGTGTTTTTGTGCTGGAATCTTGGCTGACTCCTGAAGATTTTCATATTTTTCATATTCTGTGAGTTTGTTTATTTTTTGCAAAATGAACAACATACTCTTTAATGTCAGCTTCCACATTGTTTAAACAGCAAGTGCGAGATTATTGTTACTAGTGGACAGCGTAACATGAAGGATAAATATGTCTGCCTTTATGTTTTGGCCTGATGAACAGTAAAACTGTAGACATACATTGAAAGAGGAACCTGAGACAGAAAAGAATTGCCATGGGCTTTTTGATAAGCGCCAGTTTACTATTGTTGAGTGTAAAATACAGTTGAAGTCAAACATTTTTTTGTTTGTTTGTTTGTTTTTTTGTTTAGTGATAGTTGTTCATGAGTCCATTCTTTGTCCTGAACAGTTAAACTGCCGGCTGTTCTTCAGAAAAATCTTTCAGTTCCCACACATTATTTGGTTTGTTAGCATTTTTGTGTATTTAAACCCTTTCCCAACAATGACTGTATGATTTTGAGATCCATCTTTTCACACTGAGGACTATTTAAAAAAGGTTCAAACCAGAAGGAAACACAATGCATTAAAACCCGGGGTGTGAAAACTTTTTGAATTTGAAGATCAGGGCAAATTTAACTTATTTTGTCTTCTGGGAAACGTGTAAATATTGTCTGTAGCATCTGAGGGCCAGTACTAAACGGAAAAAAAAAAAAGAAGATATTTCAGCAAAATTAAAATGTACACGTCTTCATTCTGTTCAAAAGTTTTCACCCCCTGATTTTTAATGCACCGTGTTTCCTTCTGGAGCATCAGTGAGTGTTTGAACCTTCTGTAATAGTTGTGTGTGAGTCCCTCAGTTGTCCTCAGTTTGAAAAGATGGATCTCAAAATCATACAGTCATTGCTGGAAATAGGGATGCTCATTTCAACCGGTTAACCGTTACAGACAGAAAGAATTTTGACTGATTAATACAATCAGTTAAACGGTGTAAAAGGTCATTTAATTTTTTTTTTTTTTCCAGTAATTTCTCAAAATATTTTAAAACGTTTGCTGGATGGTTAAAATAAAATTGAACTTTTGAGAGAAAAAAAGATAAATCACGTAGGCCTATTACATTAAGTCACATTTTATTATTAGGCTACGTTCAGAAATGGACCTGATGCCAACACGAAATGCTTACAAACACTATAAACATAGGCTAAACTATTTTAGTTCCCCTCGCTCCCCCCCAAAAAAATTCTTCAAATTTCACAGTATTTAGAAAAGAACAAGAATGAGAAATATAAGAAGCTAAGCTATATAAACAAGCCAAAATGAATTAATTTAGGCTAAAGCGAAACTGAAACTAACAAATCCAAATGTTTCAGTATTCAGGATGTATTTGAATGCCAGAATGTTATTTATTATGTAAACTTGGTTTTGTACTTCACTCGCATTCCAGTATCCACATAAAACTAATTGTTTGGCATAATATCACGGCAATACGGTCATAACGATTACGAAACCGTACGAAACCGTATGTTTGGATGACTGTGGATGATTATTATGATAATGGAAAGGCTGCACTGTCAAGTTAGCAGCACTTAACTGTGTGTGTGCGTGCAGCGCCGGCACAATCACTTAATTTTTTTTTCCTTATAACAGTGGAAACGACTCCTCCGAGTCAGGTAATCGAAACTGTAAACGGTTTGCTTTTATTTGTGCACATTCACAATAAAAACAAATCTTTGTGCTTTTGTAAAATAGCCTAAAGAAAAATAGGATGCCGCTTTCAGCAGTCCTTCTTTTCGCGCAGTACAAAAATTGACCAAAAATCTGCATATATAGCTACTTGTTAGGGGTGTGACGAGATGCTTATCCCACGAGACGAGACGAGACACGAGACTGGGTTCACGAGAATGAGACGAGACAAGATTTGTAAATTTTTCTAAAGAAATCCTCAGTGATGAAGTATATAGGGAAAATAGTCTTTTGTTCAACTGAAAAAGACAAAATGCAAAAAAAAATGTAGGTGCATTTTGAACTTTAATAAACTTCCATTTGAATTAATTATATGCAGTAAAAAAACAACATTTAAACAAGAGCTTCACAATTCTGGATAAATTGAGAATCCCAGTTGTTTTTAATAAATTGGAGACCATGATTCTCTCACTATTCTGGAGAAAAAAGATTAGAAAAGTAAACAAAATAACATAATTTACTAGTGGTTCTGACAAACTTTTCATTGCTTAAGTATTTTAAAAACATATATTCATTTAAACAAAAGTCAGTGTCGCACTTCATTAAGCCTGCATCCCAATGTGCATACTGTCCATCCTAAATTCTATGTAATAGTAGTAATTTGTGTATTTAAACCCTTTCCCAACAATGACTGTATGATTTTGAGATCCATCTTTTCACACAGAGGACTATTTAAAAAAGGTTCAAACCAGAAGGAAACACAATGCATTAAAACTCGGGGTGTGAAAACTTTTTGAATTTGAAGATCAGGGCAAATTTAACTTATTTTGTCTTCTGGGAAACATGTAAATATAATTCAATGGCATACTTTTTTTTTTTTAAACAGGCAGTTTTTCTCACGTATGTAACGTTACTACTGTAGACAATGTGTTTATACCCAAACTATAAACTTTTATCCCAGTACTTCTGTTATTTGAATGTCTGTAACACAGAAATAATGATTATAATGTGGTTAAAAAGACTGTTTGTGTTGTTTTTCTGCATTCACATTTACCCCGACCCTCTGATTCATTAACATGGGCAGCGACAAAACGTGCTTCTGACGCTCCACTGACACTCGCGATGTGAAACAGTTCTAATAGACATAGCTAAATCGTTGTCATTCAGGAATAAGATCGCGCGGGTGTTTTAATCGAGATCGAAAATCGATATTTTAAGGATTAATCGTGCAGCTCTAATGTAACAACTGCAAAATGTTTTATGAGGATATCGCCATGAGATCTCGCGAGATCTGGTGCCACGAGATCTCGTCACATCCCTACTACTTGTTGCACATTTTTTTTTATTCTTTAGTTTTGTTAATTAAGTAAAAATATTTATCGTATAGGCCTGTTCATTCATTATATCTATATAAATAAACATCCCTAGTTGAAAAGGGTTCAAATACAAAAAAAAATGCTGAAAACCCAAAGAATTTGTGGGACCTGAGGGATTTTTCTGAAGAACACCGTGCAGTTTAACTATTCAGGACAAACAAGTGACTCATGAACAACAACAAACAAACAAAAAAACACACAGCTGTGGATCATTCAGGTAACAACACAGTATTAAAAATCAAGTGTATGTAAACTTTTGAACGGGGTCATTTTTATAAATTCAACTATTGTTTTCTCTCGTGAGCTATATGTAAACGTCTTTTATGTTAAATGTCTTATTCGCGTAAGTACTAAATAAAAAAGAACTGCATTTTGTATGATTCCTCTTATTTTGGTAAAATAGATTCTGCAAGATGTATGTAAACTTTGGACTTCAGCTGTGTATATGAAGTGAAGTGAATTTATGCTATTAGTTCAATGTAATCACTGTTCTTATTTTTCCTTTCAGAAAATTCTGCAACTTCTACCTGAGAAAATCAACAGTCGATGGCAGTTTCACAGTATAGGTGAGTGCTGCTCAAACCTCATGTTACACTCACATGGTTCATGCCACACAGTTTAGCTGTTGAAATTGAAATATTGCTTACAGTATCACTATTTCTTTGTGCATTATTATTTATGAGTCAGTCTGTATGAGTTCTGCTGTTAAAGCAGGTTCAGGAGAGAGTCAGTGTAACCTGGTTTAATGCTTTCTCACAGAAAATAATTAGCTACAGAGTGAGTGAGAGCAGGAGGTTAATAAATGAGAAATGCAAATGAGAGGCTTCATTTGAAATGCAAATTACTAAATGAAATTATGCGTCTTGTGGTTTCAGTCTTCCATACAGGAAGACCCTCAAAGGAGGCAATAACCTCAATTAGAGCCCTGTGCGTAGAGACGACAGACAGACAGATCCCTAAGGGAAATTCAAGCAAAAATTGCTGCAACAGTGTCTAAGATTATTGTTATTGATTTTAGTTATATGTGTTTGCTGAGCAAAATTATTTCCTTATACTCGCAATCCTCTCTGTGTCCTCTAAAGTATCAAAACATAGCTTGGCTTTTTAATAGATCCAGTCCAATTCCAGACTGTGTTGCAGTTGTTCCTCAGCTGATTATAAAGCATGTCATAGTACAGCACATCTCATCCTCCAGTGTACTGTAGCGACTGTGTGACAGAGTGTTGTTTACAATTGCAGAGCAATGTCACAACTGGCATATGAATATAAAATTTCAGCAGATGGATGGATTTTTTTTTTTTTCCATTTTCTGGTTTGAAATATCAAAATAAACTACAACGGGGTAAACAGGATGTAATAGGTTGTTTGTGACCACTTTTTCAGCAACATTGAGCAAGTTTGCATGCACACAGTAAGCACCCTTTAGTGACGTCAAAATACAATTATTTGCATATCTGATTCCATATGTTTTGAAATACTCCAGGTGTGATGTTAAATAAAGCTTGCAACAACTTATGTGAAACTTACAGCTCATATATGCAGTTATAAATGCAGCATTTTGACTGAACCTCTACTAATTCTGCTGCATGAGATGAAAATACTTAGTTTCTGTGTCATGAAAGAGGCTGCTTTTGTGATATATTTCCTTCTTTCTTTACTGCAAAGCATATGCTCTGTCTAGATGTGCTTAAATCTGCACTTATGATGCGTTCCTGTCACGTATCGCACAAGCGTACTTCAATAACCCGACATAAAGCAGGTTATTGTGATTACATGGCATGCGAAATCAGGGTAAGAGGCAAAAAACTACCTGTGTCGACCGGTTTATGCTTATGCCATTTATGACCACCTCCAGTAAAAGAAACGGGAATGCGTTCACATTATAAATAATTTTTTCCATAGGAATTTTTAAAAAGTCACAGTTAAAAGTTATCAGCAGTGAACCAAACTAACCAGTTATGAGGTGAATTACAACACTACAAAGTTTGATTTTAAGTATTTATTTTAAAAATTGGGCCAAAAGACAAAGGTACACGACTGCGCACTTAATGGCCTTAGTTGTGGATGGAGGGGAACTCATATGGCATATAATCACATGTCATGTTTCAATCAACAATCTAATTTAAAATGAAGCATAAATACAAAAAAACTATTGTTTTAAAAATATGACCTTTCATGCAGTGTGCCATGTAGCTGAATGTGAACATGTACTATCTGCAAAGTTGTGACGCGGACAGTGCATGATAAATAAAGTTATTGTCTATCAAAAAAAAGAGTCGGTTCACAGTCGCCTGAACAGGTCATCAGGAATTCAAATCTTATTCTGTTATGGCTATACGTCACAAAGTAACATATATGCATAATGTCCGACCACGCTCTACATCGCAAACAACTTGCCCGCCCACAAACACAGTAAAATTTCCATGTGGTTTACGTTATGTCGAGAAGACGCTGTATCCTACGCTGTGAGAGTAAATTTGTTTTATATTCATTTCCAAAAGATGAATCTACAAAGATTGTATTTTTTAGCGATCGTTCAAAATACGTAGTTGTATATGTTATGTGGTGTAACAACCCTGCACATGTCTCGCTAACTGACTAAATCACACTTCTGTAGTTCTGTTGTTCAGCTGTGGACCCACTGTAGTCTAAAAATTTGTGATTGGTGCGGCTTGACTGTCTGTCTGTCTCATTAGTTGGAGTAATGATAAAGGATGGCACACAAAGCGGCTTTCACACCGAATGCGGGAAGTGTTGCACTATGAAACCCATTCATTTCAATAGCTTGTGCCGCGTGAGGACAGGTTGTTTCTGCCTCGACCAAAGCGCATGCACAGCGCACCACTGGCGTGCAAGGCACGCACGCCACGCTCCAAAAACAAATGAGTTGAACTTTTGCCCAGCGGTCAGCACAGTGTTTTCTGCGTTCGCGGTGAAAGCCGCTTAATGCATTGTAAAATGTTGAAGTTTACAACGTAGAGGTGTGCCCGGTTCCACAGTAGTCCGTGCTAACTTGTCGATCAGCCACTTCAACCGGTTCATGGTCAGACTCCGGCTCGAATTGGTAAGGTAAAATCGATGCCATCTTTTCTGTGTATTGACAAGTCTCCAGGGCTGTCATTCAGTTATGGCAATGGGYGTTTCGTTCTCCGACACGCTGTACGCGGTAAACCAATCATAAAGGACTGCGCCATCTGACCAATCACAGCAGTGAGGGCTCACGGAAAGGAGGGGTTTAGACTGATTCTTCGAACTGCTTCTCACAAGTCGTTTACGAATCATTTAGAAATGAGGTCAAATTAAATCTATTTTTGGAGAAAACTAAAGTGTTTTTTGACCTTGAATACATGTAAACCTGTTTTAAGAGACTCATAAAACAATATTAGCAACCTTTAAAATGGCATAATAGGAGCACTTTAAAGAAGTCTCTTTTGCTCACCAAGCCTGCGTTTATTTGATCTAAATTGCAACAAAAAATTATATTATTTAAAAAAAAATCTAAATATTTTTACAATTTAAAATAACTGTTTGGATATATTTTAAAGTGTAATTTATTCCTTTGATTTCAAAGCTGATTTTTTAGCAGCATTACTCCAGTCACATGATCCTTCAGAAATCATTCTAATATTCCGATGTGCTGCTCAAAAAACATTTACTATTATTATGTTGAAAACAGCTGAGTAGATATTTTTCAGGTTTATTTGATAAATAGAAAGTTCAGAAGAACAGCATTTATCTGAAATAGAAATCTTTTGTAACATTATAAATGACTTTATCACCACTTCTGATCAATTTAAAGCATTATTGCTAAATAAAAGTAATAATTAATTACAATAATTTCTTCTATTTCCTGCTAAATGTGATTAGTAAATTATTATTATAAAAAAAAAAAAAAAAATAAGGCACACTGATGGCTTCAACAGAAGCACATACCATCAAATAATAACCTTACCGCTCACAGTAAATCTGTCTTTAAGGGTTTATAAGTTAAAAATGTATTCTCCTGTGGATTTTTACTTGTGGAGCCAGACTCTTGCTTTCTGTACGGGTACATAACGGGTCCATAGCAAATATTGGTCACGCTTTATTTTAACAAACCATTAACTATGAGTTTGCCTCAATAAACTCCTAATTTTCTGCTTGGTAATAGTTAGTGAGGTAGTTGTTAAGTTTAGGTATGGGGTAGGATTAGAGATGTAGAATATGGTCATGCAGAATAGCTACTTTATAAGTAGTGTTGGGCAGTATGCTCAATTTTCATATCGCCCTATCATCAGCCTGTGAGATCACCGATACACGATATTATTGTGATAATATATTTAATTATTTACTTACTTAGTTTCATTGCCGGCAAATGAACCAACGTCAGCATAAGGCCAAAAGCAGCCCACTCTGCACTGCATTATGTCTGTTTTTGACGGATGATAATAATAATAATAATTGTCTTGATATCATCAAAGGCATCAGCAACAGGCGATATCTCTGACTATTGTCGATACACGATACTATCATCTATCAGCACAACCTTACTTATAAGTGCTAATAAACGATCAGTTTGCTAGTAATATGCATGCTAATAAGTAGCTAGTTAACAGTGTGAATTGGTCCCTATACTAAAGTGTTACCCAAATATTATTATCCACTGTTGTGTCCATGACTTTCCAAGGTGGAAAACAGTATGGATAAATTTTAACAGTCAGATTTGTTAGAAATAATATTTTGGCTTATGCCCGCTCATGCTCATGCTCATACTCAAAGTGTCCTTTATCAGCAGCAGGTGTCAGCCAAATCACTTCATCGTAGTTTCTAGAAACCTTTTTAATTACTTTTAGGTTCTTGCATTAGAAAGCTGTGCAGTGTAATGATTAAATCTGTTACTAATCATTTCTTATTTTAAACATTTTTTTATAGGTTCTATACTCAAAAAACTTTTGCACACTGGAAACTCTTTCAAGGTAAGACAATTAATGGATCAGAAGACTGATGATAAACACGTCTGTTGTGGATCAGAGAGAATGCAGGAAGTGGTGTTGTGTTTGTGTGTGCAGATCCGCTGTGAGGGCATGCGTCTGTTCCTGCTCTGGCTGCAGGCTCTGCAGAGTAACTGCGCTGAAGAGCAGCTCCTCATCTTCGCCTGTCTGATTCCTGGATTCCCTGCTGTACCCTCATCCAGAGGACCCTGCACACTGGACACCATCATATACAACCCCTTTTCCAACCCGCCTGACGGTAACAAATGTGCACACACATTAACATGCACAACTAATCTAGGAGCCGCAGTATTTATGAACTGTCTTTAACTCAGGGGTGCCCAAACTCAGTCCTGGAGGGTTGGTGTCCTGCAGAGTTTAGCTTGCCTTAACACACCTGCCAGGAAGTTTCTAGTATGCCTATAAGAGCTTGATTAGCTGGTACAGGTGTGTCTAATTGGGGTTGGAGCTAAGCTCTGCAGTTTGGGCACCCCTGCTTTAACTACTATGTACTAACATATACTAGTCATTTGATATAATGCACTTACAGTGTACATAAATATTTTTTACATTGTACAAATATAAAAACTCACCCTTAAACCCAGCCAGACCACAAACCATGTCCCTAAACTTACCTGTATCCTAACTCAATAGCAGCAAAAGTATTTTGTGTTGCACTTTATTTTAAAGTGCCCTGGTTGCGGTGTAATTATACAAATATGTATTGAGTAATGCTAATATTAGTTAACAACATTATTTGCTATAGGGTTAGGGTTTGGTTTAGGGTAATTATGCATAATTTAATGTTATTATTCCTACAGTAAGTACATGTAACAAGGTCACAGTACAATGAAGTGTTTTACTGTGTTTTGCGATACAACATGAACATAAAAAGTAAAAAGTGTAATTATATGAAGTGTAACCTTAGTCTTTTATTCCTTAACCTGTAGACTATCTGCAATTACACTTTCATCTTATTCTGACCAAGAATTGACTATTACACTACTGTTTTTTTTTTTAAACACGATGTTTAGGTATGGCTATATCTGGTAATATGGTAATATCACAGTAATACAGTGTCAAAACTGATAACTCTTTTTGAAAATGTGCCGTCATGTCTCATTTAAAGGAAGTATAGAGTAGGAAAATCCAAGGAAAAATCCAACCAATCAGATCAGAGCTTGACAATTTTTTAAAGCTCATATTTGTTGCGCTGCAGTGATTATATGGATTATTGGACCAAAAAACAAAAAAAAAAAACAATAGGATTTCCACTGACTTTTGGATTATTGCAGAAAATAAGCTCTGTGACCAACAGAAGTTTATGATTCTTACATGTGTTGTTCATCATGATAATCTTCACAAATGAGCACTATTTTTATGAATACAAATTTATTAAATACAGATGGCTGAATCCAAATGTAGCTGGAAGTGCTAAACTAAAGTACTTAAGCTAAACAAACTTGTTTCCGGGCGCCAGTATGTTAAGACTGTGTCTTAAGAACTAGTTTGACTAACTAGCAGTTAACCAAGTGGTTATCAGTCTTACTTTTCAGATTCAATTTAGATCAGTCTACATTTTTATGACTTTTATGACAAAAATATGTCGTCCCCACAACGCTTTGTATGTCATATGGTCCATAGAACTTGTGAACTTAAAGCAGGGGTGGCGAACTCCAGTCTCGGAGAGCTGCAGCCCTGCAGAGCTCAGCTCCAACCGCAGTAAAAACTCACCTGCTTGTAGCTTCCTAACCTTTCAAACCTTGATTAGCTTGTTCAGGTGTGTTGGATTAGGGTTGAAGCAAAACTCTGCAGGGCGGCGGCTCTCTAGGACCGATGTCCGCCACCCCTGATCTAAAGCATTGATAAGGCAATGACTGCTGGGAATGACAAAATGAAGCAGAAATTTTGCAGGGTTGCACCTGGACGAATCAGCTGAGCTCAGTGTGAATGCTGTACCTGAAGTGCCCAGTAACCTTCTTATTCTTCCATGTTCATGGTTTTGCCCTTCGCTCATTTTATTCCTCACCATTTGCAACACATCTACTGTGTTTCTGTCTGGGAATGTAATTTTTAATGATGGCCATTAATGCTCTTGTGGCACAAAGGCACTTTAAATCTAGTATTAGAGTGTAATAATCAAATGGCAGCACAGCATCCTTTAGAAAAGGAGGTCAGAGTCTGTTAAATGCTGAAAGGAATGATTTCCCTTGATGTTTCCTCTCGGAATAGATTTTATTGATGCCCTTGAACCGGTAATGACCCATTCATTTCAAGCACTGTGGATGTGTTCATATGTGTTTGAAATCAGGGAATATTCCTTTCTGTCAGTGCTGACGTGCTTTATGTCTGAATAGATTTCATTAGTGAAACACATAGGCTATTCACACTGAAGGCTGTTCAGCCTTCTGCAGTGACAAAGACAGTAGTGGCAGGAACAATGTGGCACGGCGCTTTGAGCTGACACAATCCATGTGATAAAAATAAGTGAGCCATTTAAGATTTCTGAGTAATTATTAAAATAAATGCTCTGAACATCTGGCTCAACCAGTCATGTGTGTTTTTGGACATGGTAGGAGCATCATTTGCTGAGGTGTCATTATTTCTGTTGCTCGTGTTTTAGATTAGAATTTGAACATGCATACAAGTGTTTGTTATATTGTAGGGCTTGTTGGTTTCCATACTTCCAAAGGGGCCTTGAGAGATGGCTTAATATGAATTAAAGTAAGATAAAATTACACTTTATAATACATATACACTAATGAAGCACTTACAAATCACTGACAAACTATTAGCTTATAGTTTGTTCATAAAGTATATGGTGTAGTCTCTACATTGTCACTAGGCTAAATGTAAATAGTGAGCTCTTCATTAATTCTTACTGTAATTAACACAGCTATTGCTGTATAGAGTCTATTAATGTATTAAATACAATTTATAAACTATAAATAAACTTAAGTATGCTTAAGTTTACTACTTAAGTATACTACTTGCTACCAGTGTTGGGAGTAACGCATTACAAAAGTAATAATATTACAGTAGTATATTACTTTCATGTTCCCGTTTTAATCATTTCATCAGAGAAAAGAATGCATAATCAGGTGTAATCTATGTGCGACACCAAACTCTCAACAAGGAGAAATCGCACAAATAAATCCTGGAAAAACCTGGACTGGTGCCACTAACACTAATCTAACGCAGAGAGAGAGAGCTGCGGGGTCGGAGAAGAGCGCAGACAAGTAACAAAAATTAAGTTGAACTAAATATAACAAAATCTGTTTTTATCAAATCGTAGTTTATATATAAAATGAACGAATACTTGAAATATATTTAACTTAAATAGCCTAATTAACAGATTAACAAAACGAAAATAAAAGACTGAGTGACATATGCTGCTGAGTTTGGTTCATGTTTGTGTGGCACGGCGCTCTACGAAAGTTCACAGACAGAAAAACGAGATGACAGAAATAAAAGTAAACACACTGCAGTTCAAATGATCTGTATGACCAAAAATATATTTTTTTTGTTGTTTTTTTCCGCTGTTCGATCGTGTTGGCGCCTCACGCACATTCAGCACACATTGCAGCCTGTTCATTATCAGAATAAAATGCAGTCAACCAAACATATACTTTGATTAATTAAAGTAGCGTACTGCCTTGTACAATCCGTGCCGTTCAGCCTGAGGTCGGGCCAAAAACATATTTGCTCATGTGAGGATGTCTTTACGCACGTTAAGTACAAAGCTTGGTTTACTAATACATTTTGAATATAGACACGTTTAATTGGATTCATGCCGAATGAGAGAGGTAGTCTGCTTGAGAACAACGTGTTTGCTTTTAGTTTCCCTTTAAATTAACCTAATAGGCTTGGCATTGTGTTTATTGTTTGCACATTATAACATTTCGCTTTATTTATAAATGTAATCATTTTGTGCTTATCTGTGTTTAACCTTAACTACAAGTAACGTTAATGTAGACCTACATACCGGTAGCCTATCCAAATAATTATATAAAATTATTTTATAATTTTATGCTATATAGACCTCACTCATTACCCTCCACTGGATGTATAATGAGCAGCAATAAACTACATTTTGGTATTTTATAATGCCTAGTCATACTTCTGTGGATATTGGTGAAAATAACTCAAAAGTAGTGTACAATTCAGAGACAGTAATATTG
>JAHKKF010529357.1:0-17507 GCA_019740295.1 Labeo calbasu | reverse complement strand
TGCATTACATTTTGGAAGTAACTTGCCAGACACTGCTTGCTATTTAAGTACTTAAGTATACTTATTAAGTGTTAAAGATAAAACAAGCTTGTGTGACTTCTAGACCTGTAAAACTAAAATCCAATTTCTTATATAATATATATTATATAAGCTGAATATAAAATAAATAAATATCATTTCATTTAGGTATGGCAAGCTGGGTAGGAAATGCTATTTGTGAATTAAAAAAAAAAACAAGTGAAAATAAGTAGTTTTGGGGACCTTCAAATATTGTCTGACAGTTTGGTCAAAAAGGTGGAGAACCTCTGAACAGAATAGCAACTATATAGAAGTCCCTGGCACTGTGGTGACAAGACAGGATTATGAATTGCACACTTCACCTTTCAGAATAAATATTCAGATGTTCAGTATTGAGTATATTCAATGTTTATGGTGTTGTAGCCAAGATTGTGCCAGAGGAGATCACCCCACTGGTGCCTGCGGTTCCCGGAGAGAAGGTGGCAGACGACCACACCTGCTCTGTTCTCCAGATTGTGCTCAAGGTCATGGTTCTGCAGGTGAGACGGAGCTGCTCTTATCAGTGCTGGCTGATAATGCTTAGTTTCTGTTTGAAGTCTGCATGTTGATCATAACTGAATTGCAGTGATGAAATATGAATCTGTTCTTTATAACCCGCACAGGCATCCAGCTTGGACTGGAAAAACAAAGAGAGCCAGGACACAGGCTTCAGATTTCTCTTCTCCCTGTTCAAGAAGTACTACTTGCCTCACCTCTTCCCCTCTTTCACAAAACAAACCAACCTCTACAAGCCACAATTAGGTGGGTTTGAGGCAAGAAATATTGTACTCTAAACCTCTAAAGCTCATATTTTGATTGGTTGTTCATAAAGAGCCAGCCAAATGATTAAAGTATTAATGAATAATGATTCAGTGTTCACATATAATGACAGTTTTCACACACATTCTCTCTGTCGACATTTAAATATAGTCCAGTATGTTGCTTTAGTTGCAATTTAAATAAATATTTCTTTAAAAGCATATACCAGACTTTAAAAAATATGATTTGGTCATACAAAAAAAAGAACAGGAACTGTAACAGGATGCAACCTTTTTTTTATTTTTTTATTTTTTTTAAATTTTTACTTTTTTTTTTTCAGTGGAACTCAAAAATATTTTCAATTGTGATGTAGCATCTCTATTATTATTATTATATCTCCAAGGCAGAAATATATATATATATAAATATAAATATATAAATATTTTTAACTTTGGATTACAGTAATAAAATTACATTATTCGCCTTAATGTTTTGATTTTTTTCTTTTTATTAAAAGCTCTTATTTTGGTGGAAAACTGCAGGGAAAAATGTAACTTTCTGTGACAACAGAAAAAGAGATTTCTCATTACAGATCTCGTAACATGTTGTAATCTTGAAATTATGGGAATGTGGAAATAAAGCATAACGGTCAGACAGTGGATTTTAAAATGCATGTTAAACTGACAGGACACATAAATGTGTAGTTCACTGCCCCTCTGAGATGCTGAAACACTGGATAATGAGGTGTTTACATCCAAATGAACACAGTGATCCACTTCACTCTGAAACACACAGTGCATCAGCCTTTTGCAGCTTGATAAGTGCACTAAGCCATATTGCAATTTTAATTTTATATCAATTGATAGATTTTGTGCCAAAGCAATGACTCAAAACTTATTTTAAAATATTTTTGGTTCATTATGAAATAGTCTAGGTAATTAATGGTAAATGCTGTTATTTCTTATATTTAATTTGTATTTCCTTTCTCCTCTCTCTCAGATCTTCCCATTCACAGACCAAAGCCCCTGTACGTCCCTGTGACGCGTAACAGTGAGAGCACGTACTGCACTAGGGATCAGTATCTGGCTCCCCGCGTTGCCTTCATCACGTGGCTCGTTAACTTCTTCCTGGAGAAGAAGTATGTGAACTCAGCCACAAGCAGCTCTAAGAATGGAGGAGAGGTCCTTCCTAAGATCATCCAGGTGGGAGAAAGCTTGATAACATAGAACCACTGTCTCACTGTCAACTAGACACATGGACATTTTCCTTAATTAAAACTCATTTGCCAACTCATAATAGGGCCCTATGAAATCCGTTTAATTTTTTCCCAAATTCTGTTTTATTTTTTTTCCAAATTCCATTGTGTCCCGTTTAAATTTTTCTGGACTCTTTTATTAATGGTTAAATTACATTTTATTCATCAGAAAGAATTACAATTATGAAACTTATACAATTTAACATCAATTTATTAAAATTTCAACAAAAAATCCATGTTTAGGACCCTATAAAATGTTTTATTTTTTCTCACCTTCTGTGTTATTGTTACCAAATTCTGTTTTAGCATGTCTAATTATTTGAATGCATAAAAACAACTTAATTTATTAAAGTTTATTTTTACAATATTTTTACAATATTAACATTTTTCTGGATATCAAATGAAGGCATAAAATATTCATTTATCTTTTAATCAAAAAATTAAACAAACTTTATTCTTTCGCGAACAAAGTTACTATTAAAATTAAAACATGAAAGAATATTGTGTGATTAGTACTTAATAAACTAAAGTTTTAACAATTTTAGTAATAGTAGAAATAGTAGTATTACGTACATTCTACTAAACAACAGTAAATTGTCTTCAAGTTAAACCGAACTTTTATTTTGACGGGTTGCCGTAAATACCTTTACATTTCTGTGTGTATATGATACAATATTAGTTTCTCTTAACAGAAATAGTAAAATGGTCATGAAGAAACTTCAGAGCAGTTCTGGAAATGTTGTTCATGTATTTATGTCCTCATTTATGTCGGCATACACTAAAATCACAGTGAGCGTCATGCGCACTTCAGTCTGTGTGTAGTAAATGAAACCATGCTTCTGCGCCATAGACTGTAAAAAAAAAAAATGGTCTATGCCATTCATACACGCAGAGACATGCAGAACATAAACGATTTATATTTAAATAGTCTTTTTGCTTAATATTTAGAGATACTAGTCCATATCATGATTTGATTTAAGTGTAATGACCTACTTTTGATTAATTCATCCAAACTTTGACAAATTCAGTGACAATTCAGTGTTATTCAGTAAATTCCATTATGACTGGATTCCACGATTCCGTCTGTGTTTTCTGCACAGCTTAAAACATAGGGCCCAAAACTCATGCTGTTTAAAAAACCAAAGCTAAATTTTCAAGTGCTACTTTTTCATGCCATTGGCTGTCAACTCAATATAAATAATAATTTGTAATTTTGAGTGATCACACATTTGTTGTAATAAAGTAACATCTAGGATGCGTATATTATACGTGTATTATTATTATTATTTATTTATTTATTTTTATTTAAGCACAGATGCAGAAACATTGTAATGCTTGTGTTCAGTGCCATATCAATTTCAAATGCACTCTCTTCAAAAATAAATAAATACATAGAAATAACTGCTGTTTTTGGCATACAGTTATACAGTGTGCAGAAAACATTGATCTTTTAATGCTATACATCTCACAATGGCTTTTGGCTAATAGAAGCCAATAGATTTTCTGAAGGAAAAATAGCAGGTTCTCTACCATGTCACGTGCATTACAACAGTAGCCTCACAACCTCTGTGCAAAATGGTTTGTTTGTTTATTTATTGATTGATTTATTTTTCATTGAAGTTTCTGTTTTTCCAAGGAGTGTTGACACTTTTTCCACTTTTTTTTTTTTTTTTTTTTCTTTTTTCTAATAGGTGAAGTGTTAGTAATTCTTAGTTAGTCTAATACTATAAACTGTACAAATGTAGCTAATGTGAGAAAGCTTGTGTTTGTGTTCAGACTGTGACTGCGGGCGGTATCAGTCAGGAGAAGAGCGTAGACTCCGAGCCCAATGGTCCTGTGGAACAGGAGAAGAATCACTCAAACAGCAGCACGCTGTCAGATCGCAGGGGCAGCAATTCCAGTCTGTGTAGCATCGAGGAGGAGCATCGCGCCGTCTATGACATGGTGCAGTCCATCCTGCTCTCCACACGAGACAACGTCAATTTCGTCAACGAGGTCTTCCATCAGGTCAGAGACTGAGTGCTCCGGTCTGTAGCTTACATCATGTCACCTGACGTTTGCATGTTTTTAGACGAATTCTGCTTGGTTAGAGATACAGTGACCCCAATAAATACTTGGACACTTGTCTCTGTTTGCTCCATAATGCAGTACGTATTAAGATGCATATATCATGATATGATATGCTGCAATATATCAAAAATGTCTTAAATATAATTTTAAGAGGTCTGAGGGTGGAAAAGAAGAAATCAGAATACAGCCTAATGTTGTTATTAAACTTCAAAAGCCTATGTTATAAATAAATATAAGTGCTGCATGTTCAAAGGCATACTACGATGCTGTTGTGCATTCTACAAGCTTACAGTTTCAGAGCACTTCACAGTCAATGAATTTACCAGTAGATTATTTATGATCAAGTTTTGATTAATTATGACAGTGTTTACTGTGTTTATATTATAATTTGTTGTAGACTGTCATAAGAATACATATTTATGACCCTGGACCACAAAACCAATTTTAAGTAGCCCAGGTATATTTGTAGCAATAGCCAAAAATACATTTTATGTGTCAAAAATATTTAGGATTAATAAAGATCATGTTCCATGAAGATATTTGATAAATATATCAAACTCAGTTTCTGATTAGTAATATGCATTGCTAAGAACTTCATTTGGCGATTTTTCTCAGTATTTAGATTTTTTTTCTTTCTTTTCTGCACCCTCAGATTCTAGGATTTCAAATAGTTGTAACTCTGTCCTATCATAACAAATCATACATCCATTGAAAATGTATTTATTCATGTATAAATGTATAAAGATGTATAAATCTCAGTTTAAAAGAATTGACCCTTAAGACTGGTTTTGTGGTCCAGGGTCACATTTTACCTCCCTCCTCTGTTTAAATGAGCAGCTGGAAGTAGTGAAGCATGGACGTTTTCAAAATAAGAGTCCTGCTGTATTTCAGGCTTGTTCATAATTAAAGGTCCTGCATTATGCATATATTTCCCCCCTAGTTATTACTGGTATTTTGGTTAGACAAACTGTATCTGATATTTAAAATTGCCTGGGCTGCCCAATCACAGGAAGGAAAAACAAAACAAAACAAAACACAAAAACATTATTTAGCACCAACAGTATTTTTCAGTATGTAGATTTTACCAGTATTGACAGCAGTATGTATACACACACAATTATGTACAATTATGTCTTGGACCCACTATATAATACATACATCTGAATTGAGCAATTAATTAATTGATGATTTGTATCAGAAAATATAATTTTAGCTCAGATGCTCTGTCTTTTGCTGCCACCCTGTGGCCAGAATCCATTCATCATGTTAAACTGCTACTTATTAAGGGTCCTTGGTATCAAACAGTTCAGAAGTCCCTGTTATAGAAGATGACACTTGTAAAAATTTGTGTGTGTATATTATTTGTTCTTTGTGTCATCACTTAGGCTTTCCTGCTGCCGGCCTGTGAAGCTTCAGCCACTCGCAAGGTGATCAAAGTCTACAGGAAGTGGATTCTGCAGGAAAAACCTCATTTCATGGCTGAGCCAGAGACAACAAGCCAGGAGGAAGATGGAGAGGAAGAACACCTCATCTCTGAGGCAGACAGTGCACATGTGCAGGTACAGTCACGCACAAGCTGCTGTTCATGCTGACTCATTAAATTATTCCCACTCACCTGTCCTGTATCAACCCTTTAGGTCTTGGCGACTCATGGGCATAAACGATCGTCCAGTTGGGGGCGCACTTACTCCTTCAGCAGCGCCATCAGCAGAGGCTGTCTGACTGCAGAACAGAACCTGGATGTGAAGGCTGGCATCCAGTCCGCCCTGCAGGTGCTCACACACCTATGCCCTCTCATCTCACACTTAACATTAAACCGTAATATTGTGAAATATTATTACAATTTAAAGGAAATTGTTCTGTTTTAATATATTTTAAATGTAATTAACTATTTTGATGGCAAAGCTGCATTTTCAGCATCGTTACTTTAGTCTTCAGTGTCCTTTATGCTGAATTGCTGCTTAAGAAACATTTCTGATTCTTATCAGTGTTGAAAACAATTGTGTTGCTTAAAATGTTTGTAGAAAATGTAATACACTGCCATTCAAAGGTTTGGATCAAGTGAAAATTAAATTGCACTCAGCAATTAAAAAGGAAACAAAAAAGTCATTTATAAGACCATTATAATCATACCAAAAAAAAATTCAAAAAATATCAAAAAATTTTGACTTTTTTTTTAAATGCAGCCCTAGTAGGTATTACAGACTTCTTAAAAAAAACAAACCAACAAACATTAACCCTTCTGTTGTTTTGGGTTGATTTTGACTTATACTCGATTTTTAAACACTTTGATATTGTGGTTAAACTTTTATTTCTTCTTTAAATTTTGTAATTTTTTTTGTTTTTTTTTTCAACATTTTGAGAGACAAAATAAGGTGAAAACAGAACATTTTCATTGTAATTTGTCAAACACTAAAATATTTGAAATTTAAGACTCAAGGTTTTCTCAAATTGGAGACTTGTCTTCAGAATCACCTTAGAAATGTACTGTTTTTGCATCTATCTTTCTTCATCTACAGTCAGAAAAAATTCAGCGGTTGATTTTGGTTGATAATTTTTTTTTATCTTAGTTATAAAAGTGTGAGAAATCCAGTTTATCCTCGCAAGGCTTTAAGAAAAAGGGCATAACAAAATGGCAGCGGAAGTACAAATAGCAATAACTAATACTTAAACTAAGTGCAAATAATGTTAGATAATTACGCCTCAGTGTACAAGTAGTCATGACCAAAAATAAATCAATAAATTGTGTTTATGCAGCTAAATTTGAGCACACATTGAATTGTTTAATGTGTTCTCAGGTGTTCCTGACAAACTCTGCCAACGTGTTCCTGTTGGAGCCGTGTCAGGATGTGCCCAAGTTGCTGGAGAACCAACTGGAGGTGTGCCGAGCCGTGCTCAGTGTCTACCGTCACATTATTATGGAGCAAAACATGAACCGCCAGACCTGGTCAGTCACACAACGACATATGAACACAGATGCTGACCCGGAGCAGCGCTCTATACAGATTCAGTTCACACACATTCATCATATTGTGTGAATCGTATTATTTTAGGGAGCAGTTGCTACAGGTATTGCTGAGGATCACAGAAGCTGTGATGAGGAGACCACAGGAGAACCAAAGAAAGGACACGTTCGCCCACAGCCTGGCCAGCGTCCTCTTCAAAGTGAGTATAAGGCTAACAGCCCATGGCTTCATGCACAGCATCAGTCAGATATGCATGTTATATAAAGTCTGTATTTTTATGTAGTAGTTAGGGATGTAATCGTACACAGAAATGACGGTTTGCTTTGCAACGATTTGTATCGTGAAAAGCCCTATACAAATAAACTTGAATTGAATAGGTACATACCTTGGTTTTGAAGTTATAGTTATGTATACGTATGTTTTCTTTACAGCAGGGGGGAAAAGAATTACAAAATTTATTAAACGGTGATTGTCTTTAAATTGAATTCAAATATAGTTACAATTTTCTCAAGAATAAAAAAAAGCTTAGCTAATGCTGTAATCTATATTGGGAGCCCTATTACTGCACATTACTATAACATTAAAGGTTAGAGTTTAACAAACTATTTAATTCAGTTGCTATTTATTTTTAGAAACTGTATGGAAACGTGAAGTTGCACATAAAGCAGTGTTTACATCAACATCTAAATCTAATGGCATGTTTTTACTCCAATTTGTTCTTGAAATATAATTCTTTATACAGTGGCTGTTTAAACATACATTAAATAATTAAGACATCACTAACAGGTTAAGTAAAATCTAATGAATATATAATATTGTGCATATATTTAGCAAAATGCTCTTCTCTAGAGCTAATTTCTCTAGCAAACAAAAGCTGTGGACACTAAATAACTTGCCTGTAATTCAGTGTGACATTTAGTTTACAAGCTGTTTTATTGATGACTTTCCATGGTTGAAATGATTACATTTATTCAGCAGTGATGCATTTAATTCATCAGAAGTGACAGTAATGACTTTTACATTGTTACTAAAAAAACAAAAAAAAATCTGCATGACATATTCATGGATTTTGCAGTAACAGAATAACTGGTTTTATAAAATTGATTTGAATGTTAATGATAGAATGTGAAGCTAACATTCTTTCATTAAAAAAAAAAAATCCAATAAAGTCTTTGTCTAAGGTCTTTCTGTAAGGTGTTTAATTTTTAAATAACTCTAATGCCAGAACAATGTTTCATCTTGTGTAATACTTTATAATACTTGTAGTATGTTGTACACTACTTGATTGTTAATGCTGCGTATGATGATATGGTTTGATGTGGTGGTCAGGCTGTTTGAATTGTGTGCTGCTGTCATTCGCAGACGATCTTTGTGGCGTGGGTGCGGGCCAACCTGACCGTGTTTATCTCCCGTGAGCTGTGGGACGAGCTGCTGGCTGTGCTGTCCTCTCTCAGCCACTGGGAGGAGCTGGTGTTCGAGTGGGCCAGCATCATGGATTCTCTCACTGCCGTACTGGCCCGTCATGTCTACGGCCTGGACCTCCACAACCTACCGCTGGACAAACTCTCAGAGCAGAAGGAAAAGAAGCAACGTGGCAGGGGTACGGGTGTGTTTGTGTGTGTAAATTACATGAATGGGATATGAGCTGGACAATATAGCTTCATATGTTTTAGACTTTTCATTTGGGGTAGACTTTTCAAATAATGTATTCAAGGACTTCAACACTTGAATAACTAATTACTGTTGAACTAAAAATAAGGATAATGTTTGCAAATGTATATAATGGCTTACTTGCAAATATTAAATGAAAGATAGGCATTAATGATGCGTTAGGTTAATGCATTCGTAAAAGTCTATGCAAGTATATAAAGGTTATTATATTTCCATGTTCTTCTTAAAAATAAGCAGTAAAAATCTGCATCTTAACTTGAGAGAAAATGTACTTCAGTTGAACATGGAATTGATCTGCAGCTAACTCCAAAGAAAATGTGTCATGGTTTCCACAAAAATATGAAATGGCACAATTGTTTGCAACATTATTATTAATAAGAAATGTTTCTGCAACAAATCATGTGACACTGAAGACTGGAGTAATAATGCTGAAAATTCAGCTCTGTATCACAGGAAGAAATTACATTTTAAAATTATTTTCTGAAATATCAATATAATGCTGATTAAATAAATGCAGCCTTGTCATAAGAGACTTAAAACAGTACCAATTCTTACAGGCCACAAACTTTTGAACAGTAGATAAGGTGCTTATGTTGGCTTTGCATATAAAGTAACACCCTTGGATTTCTGTGAACATTAAAAACCCATTTGCAGTCATTCAGACATTGGAGGTTTGAATCAGAGACACTTACAGTATCAATAATAGTAATATTGTGTTTGTGTTTCAGGAGTAATGCAGGACTCCCAGAAGTCTACAGATGGAGCGCGGTCTTTCTCCTTGAGCTGGAGAGGCTCCGGAGACCAGATGGGGGCTCAGGAACCCATGAGGTTCCGCAGTGCCACCACCACTGGAGCTCCTGCTGTGGAGAAAGCTCGCAACAACGTCAGGCAGAAAGCATCAGGTAAGCGCTTATTTGCAGGACTCATGAACACTCCAGATGTACACAGCCTGTCTCAGATGTCTGTAAAGCGGTTTGTTTACAGCAGGGGTGCCCAAACTCGGTCCTGGAGGGCTGGTATTCTGCAGAGTTTAGCTCCAACCCCAATTTGACACAACTGAACCAGCTAATCAAGCTCTTACTAGGCATGCTAGAAACAGAGATTGCCTTTCACTTACTTTTGGAGAAAATGTAATGGCTAACTTGGATCACGTGTCTCCTAATACCCAATCACATTACAGCCTTGACATCATTGAATTTCAGTCAGAGTTGTGCAACATTCAGTCAGCGTTTACAAATACCATAGGAATGAATGAGAAGTGCAGTAAACTGAATCCCACCCGTCACAAAAAGTCTGTGACTTCTCTTATAAAACAGCATTTTTTTGTGGTAGATATGGTAAATAGTTCAATCCAAAAGTGTTGTTTAGTGTAAAACATTTTGAAGATTAGCAGACAGGCTGTCGATTCATTACATGATAATCCTTTTCCTCTAAAAAGCTGTTTATTAAGCATAGTGTAGCTCTCCTCCATTGACATCCATTCAGGAAAAATGGCCTCTGGTCTCAATTTTCCACGTAAAGACTGGAAGCATAAGCTTTTGCCATTACGCTTTACGGCTAATGCTTGCAGGCTTGCCTTCTAGTGGCTTTGACTGTTTAACTTGTTTAAGTTGTATTGCACCGTCACATGCACTAGTTTAAATGTCAATATGATTTAGTGTACATTCCTACTTTTGATTTATTCATTCAAAATCTGCCAAATTCAGGAGACATTTCGCATTATGCTGTAAATTCCATTCACGGGACACAGTATGTGGATTTTTCTCTTGCTGTCACCACATATAAAACAAGTGGAACTGAAGCAATGTGGTCTAAAACTAGTTGACACACACCAACTAGTCACTTCAGCTCCTGATTAGAGCTCTCTCTCTCTCTCTCTCTCTCTCTCTGTCTCAGACATGCATTTTGCGTCTCTTTGTCTCCTTACACGCACATGCGCAGAAATATTTTCCATTTAATCATTCCTGGTTTGGAGATGATTGTATCTCTTTATGGTGGAGAGCTTGTTGAGTTTGGAGCAGATGCGTTTGAGACTGAAGGATGCCTCTCGCACACGCCGCCCCCAGAAACGTCCTCGATTGTGTGTGCGCACATGAAACGCCGTGGCTTTAAATTCCCCCCTTTTCTTTTGCCTAATTGGATTTCTCCTACATTGATCTTCAAACAGCCCAGCGTCCTCCCCTCCTCGTTAGGAGAGCCGCCTCATCAAACTGCCTGCCTGTTTTTGATAGTTTCATTAAGAGCGTAATTAATGCTCATTAATATGCATAAATAGGTAACTCGGCGAAAGCGATGTAATCTAGAAAGAAAAGGCGGTAATTAAAGCACACCGTAGAGGGAATAATAGAGCCCTCCGCTTTCACGGCTCTTCTCCAGACGTGACATGGAGTGGCCAAAAAAACACAATGCTAATATTTTTTCTTATCAGGGCTGGCAGAGCAAACTTGAAATAATGTGCTTCATATTTCCTTCTCGGGGATTGAGTATCAAAGGACGCCATGAGCCGAACGAGAGCGCGGTTAGAAATCCTCAAAGTGTGTCCTCTGTTTGACTTCAGCTTATTTCTCTTAAAAATACCAATCGGTTGTTGGTGAAATGCTCTTTACAGAACAAACACTTCCAGAATTCATTCAGATTGCGCTTTGATGTGATGTCTTCACAAAAAAGTGGAACAGAATCTGCATTTTAGTCTGTGCGTTTTTATTGGCATTCACTGTTACTATGCTCATGCTCGTACTTATTTCAACAACCGCTTCACCCTGAATACTACATAGACATGACTGATATTTCACTGGAGCTTGAAGAGAGGAAAGGTGTAGTGTTACTTTAAGCGAACAGACCTACAGGTCACTCGTGAAGAAGATTCATTCTGATTTTATTTTTTTTATTTTTCTATTAGGTAGAAGTTGTTAAACTCTTTTCTTCTGTTTATAGATTGGGTAGTTCACCCAAAAATGAAAATTACCGCATGATTTTCTCGCCCTCAAGCCATCCTAGGTGTATATGACTTTCTTTTTTCAGACAAATGCTATTGGAGTTATATTAAAAAAAACTGTCCTGGCTCTTCCAAGCTTTATGCTAGCAGTAAATGGCTGTTGATTTTTTTTTTTTTTTTTATTTCAAGTCCAATGAAGTGGATCCATTCATCGTAAAAAGTACTCTACATGACTCTGGGGGGTAAATAATGACCTGCAGAAGCAAACTGATGCGTTTGTGTAAGAAAAATATCCATATTTAAAGTGTTATAACCGTAATCTTTAGCTTCTGCTTACGGTCGTACACACGTTCACGAGAAGGTGGCGTTCCAGCAGATGATGTAGGCGTAGCATAAAATATGCTAGATCCAAGTTTTGTTTACAGCAAATGAAAGCCAGTCTAGGTCTAATTTGGCTTATATCAAAAACCTCTGACATTTTTCTTTACAAATCCTCATTTGTGACCAGTGTTTTTTTTTTGCTCTCTCCATTTCGTTTTCGTGTTCATCACTACATTTGCCTACGTCCACGTCATCCTCTGGAATGCCACTCTCTTCAATACGGGCTTCAGTCGTGTTGAAATATATGAATCTTTTTCCATACTTATAATTCATACATCATTTCCATTGATTAGCCCTAGATGCCTACTATGTTCTTTTTTCAGATGTATTGGTGGTCATTTGTTTTATGTGGATATAATCATTTTACAACTTTACAGCAACCGCCAAGAGGGGAAAAAATGTGTTGGAGATAGTGGAAAGGCAGCTTTGCAAGCGTGTGACATTGTGGTTCATAATTAAGTTGTCCTAATCGATTCTTGTGTGTGTTCATTTTGGACCATTTTTTTTTTGTTTTGTTTGTGAATCTGAGAAATGCAACTGTAAGCGTAATTGTATATTCCATCGTTTTGCTAAAATCCCACTTGATTTCAGTTTAAAAGTACATTATTGGCAGTTTCAAAGCATAAATAGACAAAAAAAAAAAACGCTCAATGACAGTCTTTTTGTTACTGGAAGGTTGGGAACAATGTGCTTTTCATTTAAAGCTGAAGTGTGTCATTTTTAAGGGTTAAGGGGCCATTTTTATTGAGGTTTATACCTCCTCTGAAAGCTCATAAGCTTTCCATTGATGTATGGTTTGTTAGGATAGGACAATATTTGTCTTTTTGTAAATCTGGAGTCTGAGGGTGCAAAAAAATCAAAATATTGAGAAAATCTCCTTTAAAGTTGTCCAAATGAAGTTCTTAGCAATGCATATTACTAATCAAAAATTAAACTTTTATATATTTATGGTAGGACATTTACATTCTAATGATATTCTAATGATTTTTGGCATAAAGGAAAAATCAATAATTTTGACCCATACAGTGTATTTTTAGCTATTGCTACTTAAGACTGGTTTTGTGGTCCATGGTCATATTTGTAAGTAAGCTATTAATAGCTGCTTTCAAACTATCAATCTGAGCAGCCCCAGTAACATAAGTAACATAAAGTGCTGTAGTCATGGCATACTTTTGTAAGCTGACCCACAAGCCAGCATGACCCCTGGTTCCCTTGACAAAAAAAAAAAAACATTTGCTTTTGGATTATTGCAGAAAATAAGCTCTGTGACCAAAAGTTTATGATTCTTACACATTTTGTTCATCAGGATAATCTTTACAAATGAAGATCTAAATAAAGCCTAAATATTGTGTCAGTCAGAGGTTTGGGTTGCACAGTGGTCTGTTTGGAGGCACAGAAATGGCACGCTTCACCTTTAATAAATTGTCTTGCTATTACCACAGCTGTAGAATGCAATTGATCCTTTTCCCTGTCTCTCTCTCTCTCTCTCTCTCTCTCTCTCTCTCTGTCTGTCTCTTTCTCTCCCATGCGCTCCCTTTCTCCGCTTCTGTGGGCAGCTAAGCGAAGTCAGTCTATCAGCAACTGTGTGCATCTTTGTGAGGCTTTGCCGGCCACTAAGAGTGTGCCCATGCTGCTCCACACTGTCAGCTCTTTCTTACCTGGTATCTCTCACAACTCTCACTGCTCTCACAGACTCTCAGGTAACTTCCTGTTTCCTGTCTCCATCATGGAACTTTCTTTTCCTGTTTTCTGTCTTGCTGTCATCTGCTTTCATTTAAGAGTTAGCATAGCCAGGAAAAAAGGCAGATAATCCATTGTGTAAATGGTTTTTATAAGGATACTTCTATTTCCTTTCATTCCAGACTGCCAGAGGAAGTACAGAGAGCACTAATGGAAACACTCACTTGATTCACGCTCCAAGAGCATCTCTACAATCATGTGGAGGATCTAGTTCTAACTTGAGTGTGTTTGTAGCAGCATGCAAACTTCAGAGATTGAAACCCTCACAAACCATATGGAAAGCTGCAAATAATAAAATGCAGCTAAGAGCAGCGTGCAACCTCTTTTACTAGATTCTCTATAAGCATGCGAATGCAAAAGGTGTTTTCCATTAGTGTTCTCAGAACTGCTTGTGGCAAACGTGCACTTAATTATTGAACTACAGTTTATAGTCAGATTTTCAGCATGCATGCTTGCTCTGTTAGTGTGAAAATGCTAAATAAATAGAAGGCCCATAAAAAGAAAGAATTCTTGTGATTTCTAATCAGCATGGTGATTGTGTCAGGTGAAGTATTGCTGACGGTGTGTGTTTGTCCGCTAGATGTGGAGGAGTGTCAGCTGTCCGAATGTGAGATGGGGGATGGAGACAGTCCTCTGCCCCGCAGCAGTAGCACCTCTGACATCACACAGCAGATCAGCGACACCTTCCCAGGTACCCGCACATAATCACACACATTACACATAGTAATAGACTAGGGGTTTAGAAATTAGTGTTTTTGCTGAGTACTACTTTTGACATACAGTATGTGTTTAAAATGATGTAGAATCACATCAGTCTCCAATCACTTTATCAGTAGTTTAAAAAAAAAAAAGAAAAACTTTTTTACTGCCCCAAATGATTAAATTTTATTTGAGTTGTACTTTAAACCCACTAGTAATAATTATATAATTAGAGTCACTAAGAGGACAATTACCAGTAAAAATGTTTGTCACCAACATAGACATATTCATCAGTCTGCTTTTCTCAAAATACAGACTTGTGTTCGACACAGATGACATGCATACTGTACATCTTAAATTTTATATTAATAAAGTTTTTGACAGATACACTACCAGTCAAATGTTTTTGAACAGTAAGATTTTTAATGCTTTTTAAAGAATTCTCTTCCGCTCACCAAGTCTGCATTTATTTGTTCCAAAATACAGCAAAAGCAGTAGTATTGTGAAATATTTAATGTATATTTTAAGTATTTAAAACAACTGTTTTCTGTTTGAGTATATTTTAAAACATAATTTATTCCTGTGATCAAAGATAAATTTTCTGCATCATTACTCCAGGCACATGATCCTTTAGAAATCATTCTAATATGCTGATTTGCTGTGCATTTATTATTATCATTATTATTATTGTTGTTGTTGTTTCTTTGATGAATATAAATATCCAATATCTTTTGTAACATTATACACTATACCATTCAAAAGCTTGGAGTCAGTATTTTTTTTTTTTTGAAAAAAATTATAGAAATTAATACGTTTATTTAGCAAGGCTGCTTTAAATTGATCAAAAGTGATGATAAAGATGTTTATAATGTTACGAAGATTCTATTGCAGATAAATTCAGTTCTTCTGAACTTTCTATTCATCAAAGAAACCTGGAAAGAAAATCTGTTCAGCTGTTTTCAGCATAATAATGATAATAATAATAATAGTAATAATAATAACAATAATAATAAATGTTTTTTGAGCAGACAATCAGCATATTCAAAAGCTTGGAGTTAGTTTTTTTTTTTTTTTTTTTTTATAAATCTAGAAATTAATAATTTAATTTAGCAAGGAGGCTTTAAATTGATCAAATATGGTGATAATGACATTTATAATGTTACAAAAGATTTCTGTTTCAGATAAATGCTGTTCTTCTGAACTTTCTATTCATCAAAGAAACCTGAAAAAAAATCTACTCAGCTGTTTTCAACATAATAATAATGATTCTTTGAGCAGCAAATCAGCATATTAGAATGATTTCTGAAGCATCGTGTGACTGGAGTAATGAAAAATCAGCTTTGAATTCACAGGAATAAATTCCGTTTTAAAATATATTTAAATAGAATACAGTTATTTTAAATAGCAAAAATATTTATACTTTGGATCAAATAAATGCAGGCTTGGTGAGCAGAAGAGATTTCTTTGAAAAACATTAAAAATCTGGTAGTGTATGTTGTTGTGTGTTGTGGTAATTGCATATGTAATTTAGAGTAGTATTATCTGACAATCTATTTATTTGAAATAAGTAGATACTCTCAAAAATAATATACTTGTTTAAAACTACTGGTGAAATCTTGTTTTGAGGACTACAAAATATTTGCCTCAGTACATTATTTGTAAATGATTATTTTGTAACAGGTATATAAATTCAATTTGAAGAGCTTTTATTTTTGTGCGGAACTGCAGTTTCTATGAAAGCAGGTTTACAAATTGCATGAATAGTGCTGGCTTTTGCTTTGAAATGCAGATAGACTGTATGCTTATTTAAATAAATCTCAGCCTTTTGCAAGTCATATTGCGATGCTTTGCCAAAGCAGTGGCGCAAAGCTTAAGGTATTATTATTTTTTGTATTATGTTGAAGTGTAAAAATACGTAAAACAGGGAGGGACAAATTAGACTGTGGCGGTCTGCATCCGTGTTGGTATTGGTGGTAATGATGTTTATTCAAAAGATGCCGTTAAATGAACAACATAAATAATATATGCATTGGATTGTTCACAGTTGTTGTCATATTAGCCAGTACAGAATAAACTAAGAATAAGTCTACTGTAAACTGCTTAAATGAATTAGTTTGAGAGTCATAGGTAGCATGATTTCTGATATGTGGGATACTTGTATGAAATGCAGGTCAGAAGAGAGACGAGTCTGCGGATACGGGCAGAGCGTCTGTGTCAGAGAACAGCTCTACAGGGAAAAGAGAGAGCGAAGCTCCCATGGTCAGTATCATCGCTTATTTCCCTTGATTTATTAAATTCTTCTTCACATACAAGTTTTATTAAAATTCTGTGGATATTCTCAGATTCTGATCCGGCGGAGCAGCAGTCCAGCAGATCTGGATTATCCAGCAGACGGAGCTCCAACATTCCTGAAGATTAAACAGCGGGAGAAAAGTGAGCTTTGTCCCATGATCAGACACACACAAATATATGTGTATATATATATATATATATATATATATATATATATATATAACTTAACATTAACTTAATTCATTCTGAAAAAATAACATGATTAAAATATTTTGATGCCGTTAACATGCTGGCCCCGCCCTCGAATCTGAATGTCATGAATGTCTGAATGCCAGCGTATATTTCATATAGTTGACTGTTGGCAAATATGATGCAGAGCATTAACTCCACAAATGCAGTTATGCCCTAAAATTCAAGATATTGGTGCAAAACATGCCCCTGTATGTGTTTTGTCTCATGTTTATATATATCACATATCACACGGGCAGCAACAATATGACACGAGTGCTGATTTTGTCCCAGGCTTAAAGGACAACTCCACTTCCAGAACAACAATTTACAAATAATTTATTCACCCCCCTTTACATCCAAGATGTTCATGTCTTTCTGTCTTCAGTTGTGAAGAAATTATGTTTTTTGAGGAAAACATTTCAGGATTTTTCTCCATATAATGGACTTCATT
>JAHKKF010529355.1:0-32130 GCA_019740295.1 Labeo calbasu | reverse complement strand
AAACACCACACCACTGATTCATGAACACTGAACAAAACACACCTCACAACTGAATCATTCTCAGTGAATCAACTCAACACAGTTCACCTGTTTGCTGTCCATTTGCTCTTTTACATTGACTATCACTCTGTGTAGACTAATACAGTCACATACAACAATAATGTCTCAAATATTTATCACAATATACTGATACACATTTAACATTGACTTCAATGGTATGAAATGACTGGATGATTTCAAATGATTTCCTATTGAACTGTCATCAGCAACTGAACTGCAGCTCAAACTATTTCAAATATAGTGAATTAAGCTACAAACTCCATCATAATGCACAATGTTTACATTTAACATGTATTTTGAGCTGCAGCTTGTAATATTCATGAGTGTTTCACTAGTTAGCAGTAAACCAGTTACCTCACCTCAATATGGAGTAGATTTGTATTGGATGTCTCTGACAGCACTCATCTTTGGAATGGAAATATGAATATTTTATTGGTAAACATCACGCCTTTTTCGCTTATTTCAGCCAATCTCATAAAACGAGCGAGCTAAGCCAGTAGTACTACTGAAAGTGTCGTGTAAACATGGACGAAGACGCGAAAAAGCGGAGGAACAGACAAACCGATTCAAATGAGTGAGTCATTTACGCTGGAACCACTCTGACTGATTCAAACTCGTGGCTTCGATCATTCATTTCAATCTAATGTTATTTACTTTAGCATAAAACCAGTTAAAAAACATCCATTCATTTTCGAATTAGCTTGAAATGGTTTTGTAAAACACGCAGTAATAAGTGAAACGGAACTTTTCAAAACTCCGAATCAGTTAAACTACTGCAAAATTATTCACTGTTTGGAAGCGCTCAAAATGAATCGCGTATCACGAGCCATTTGGCTCATATAGGGACTCTGGAGCAGGTTCGCGAATCATTTGATTCAGAAGGGGACTTCAAAGAGCGTATTGCGAGTCATTGATTTAGATGAGAACTTTGGATCGCGTTTTGCGACTCATTCGATTCGGATCGAAACATTGTAGCACGTATCACGAATCATTTGATTCAGGTCGGGACTTAGGATCACCTTTGCGAATCATTTGATTGGGCTCGGGACGTCAGATCACCTTCGCGAATCATTTGATTCAGATCAGTACTTTGGTGTGGCTTTGCGAATCAGTTGATTAAGATCGCAACTTCAAAGCACGTATCGCGAATCGATTCAGAATGGAACTTCAATGCAAAATATCGCGAATCATTTGATTCAGATCAGGACTTCGTAGCGGGTTCGCGAATCATTTGATTCAGATCGGGACTTCGGATTACCTTCGCGAATCATTCGATTTGGATCGGGACTTCGGATCATCTTTGCGAATCAGTTGATTCAGATCGCAACTTCAAAGCACGTATCGCGAATCGATTCAGAATGGAACTTCAATGCACGTATCGCGAATCATTTGATTCAGATCAGGACTTCGTAGGAGTTCGCGAATCATTTGCTTCAGATCGGGATTTAGGATTACCTTCGGGAATCATTCGATTTGGGTCGGGACTTCGGATCATCTTTGCGAATCATTTGATTCAGATCGGGACTTCGGGGTGGGTTGGCGAAACAATTAATTCAAATTGCAACTTCAAAACGTGTTGTGAATCAACTGATTCAGATTGGAACTTTGGGACTAGACAACATTTTTGTGGCCAGATGATTATAGTATATGAGCTGATGATCTGAATTAGGTGTTAAATAAGAGAGACATGCAAAATGTGCACAACACTTCATTTTCATGTATTTATATTGTTTTATATTTGTACATTTCAATAAAAAAAAGAAACAAAAAAGTTAAAATAATCAGATGTTTTATATATTAATTTAACGAATAAATTTAAATAATCCTCAGATTAACCGCTCTTCTTTTTACAGGAAAATTAACATTATGTAACACTAATTACTAATTTGTTTATTTAATAACAAAATGATTTCATTATTTACTTTATAAGTTACATTTAGCAGACTATTTTATCATGAGGCACTTACAGAACCCTTATTTAAACAGTCCTGAATCAACCAGTTACACAAGGTCAAAATTTACAAAGGAATATTTGGTCCTCATAATGTATGGAATACTACTGCTACACACACAAACACACACACACACACACACACACACAACCGGCAGCCACTGACAGTCAGATAATCTACATGAACTCAGCCCTACAGTCCATTCGTCTCTCCTCATCTCTGAACGGCGACTGGAAAGAGGATTTTAACATACGAGTGGAGGATTAAACAAACACACACTCCTCTGACATCCAGCATCTGCATGGAAACTCAGAGTCACTGTCACTTAGTTAATCAAGCATTAATGTGACTACGTTAAATAAGCACTAGACCAAAGAAAGAACATGAGGTTTTCCAAACTTTTGGGAGGTAGTGTATATTTGAAAAGTCAAACTTAGTACAGACTTTGCTAGATTTAGGGTGACACATCTTACCCCCTCCCTCTCTCCCATCACTGTTGTTTTATGTATGTGAGCGTGAGAAGGAGTACAGCACTAGCACCAATAAACCACAGCAGATTTAATAACACTAGTTAACAGTGTCACCATTACACATCATCCACAGAAAAATCACTGTATCACAAACATGAGACGTTCCTGTAAACGAGACCGTTTGATTGTCTGTCTCACAGTGATTCAGCTTCAGTTCATCAATGTTTTCTGTCTTTGACTTTCCTCTGGAGATCTGAGAGTGTGTTTCTAGAGGAGCCTTTCAGTGTGACCGCAGCGTCTGACAGAAAACATGTCTCATAATCCACCTCTGCAGATGGCTCACAGGACGCAAGCAACTAGCAGAAAAACAGAGAATACATAACTTATACATAACTATGTAACATTACTCTTGTAAAAGTAAAAATATTTTTCAATTTTAATTGAGTAAACATACAGATACCATTATAAAACATTACTCCAGTAAAAGTATAAATAACTATTTTGCATTTTACTAGAGAAAAAGTTCTGATATCATAATAACATTATTCCAGTAAAAGTATAAATACTTGTTTTCAACTTTACTAAAGTATAGATACCATAAAAAATTACTTCTGTAAAAGCCCTTGTTTTCAGTTTTAATTGAGTAAAAGTACAAACACCATAATAAAATATTACTTCAGTAAAAATAAGTACTCTGGATTTTACTAGAGTAAAAGTAGATACCATGAAAAAAATATTACTCCAATAATTGTGTAAGTATTTGTTTTGAATTTTACTGAAGTATATTACTAGAAGTACTAATATTAGAAGTAGTACTCATTTTTAATTAGTATAATATAATTAGTATAATAGTAAAATATTACTCCAATAGTACAGATACCATAATAAAATATTATTCCACTAATAGTATAAGTATTCGTTTTGATTTTTACTGGAGCAAATGTACAGATACCCTAAAAAACAAAACAAAAGGTACTTCAGTAGTACAGATACCATAATAAAATATTACTTCAGTAAAAGTATAAGTACGTATTTTTTATTTTAACAGTGTTAAAGTACAGATACCATAATAAACTATTACTTAAGTAGAAGTACTCATTTTCAATTTTAAGTTAAAGTATAGATACCCTAATAAAATATTACTCCAGTGAAAGTATTAATACTTGTATTCAATTTTAATTGAGTAAAAGTAGGCACAATAATATTTTATTCCAGTAACAGTATAATTAGTACTTCTGATTTTTACTAGAGTAAAAGTACAGATACCCTAATAAAATATTACTCCACCAAAAGTATTAATACTCATTTTCATTTTTAACTGAGGAAATGTACAGATACCATAATAAACAAATTTTTACTCCACTAATAGCAGAAGTATTCGTTTTTAATTTTACAAAAGCAAAAGTACAAATACCTTAATAGAATATTACTTTAAAAATTATAATTAGAGTAATTATACTTTTAATAATGTACTTGGGTATTAAAAGCACAGATTTATGGATTATGATCCATGTTCATGCATTTTGCAATTTTATATTTCATCCTACAATAAAAAATACTAATGGATGAAGACAGTGAATATGTATTGACCTGCAAAAAAGGGAATGTTTTTACTTTATTATTAAAACTTATTCACTACGAAAACAACAAACTTCATTAAACTAAAATATCAATTTATGTTACTGAAAATGTGCAAACAAGTGAAAATACTGTTAACACTTTAAGAGGATTTCTATGCAAACATATTAGTTTAATATCATTTGAAACTTCCACAATAGATGACATTAATTTGCATTATATTAATGTTATTTATCCCCCTTATTTTTCCCATAAGAGTGGGTGCAGCCATTTGTAAATTTTTTGTGTCTGGCTTCCGGTCTCATTCACTTCCAGCTATTTTTAGCTGCACAAAAAGCTTGTTTTGCTGCTTGATATTGCAAACTGGTGTGTCTTACCATATTATTTTAATGTATTATCCTAATTATGAACACACTGGTTTGTAGTGCAAACCGTTTACTGCACTTTGATATTCTTCTCGTTATTTCCCTATGACGGATTATGAGCCGGATGTCTAACACATTACCAGAAAACAGCTTACTTCCACATTAAAAAAAAAAAAGGTGGATAGTTTTATACAATGGACCTAAACATCTCAATCTGTTACAGCATTTTAGTTCACAAATACCTGACAGTCATGACCTAAATACGATTTCATCTACAATAATCAGTACTACAAATCAGCATTAGTAACTTCCTTTTCCAGCACTCTCTTACCGGTATACAGCTGTTTCTCTCGTGCAGGCAGGCGTCCCGTAGCTCATTCTTCAGTGCCGTGATGTGAGACTCGTATGATGAGATCTCTCTCTCCTGAGATGATATTTTTGAGCACACCAGCTGATGCAGCTCCAGAAAACGCATCACCAAACGCTACAACACACACACACACGTTCAGTATGACATTCATTCTCAGTGCTCTGTACTGTAGGGTAGAAAATGCAGTATGAGACTCCCAATCCACATTCTGCTCTAGAAGAGGAAGTATGTGACTGTTCTGTGTTACAAATTATGCACTTAGCATGCAAACTTAGTAAAGAACTTTGAATCAGCATGCATACTACTGCAAACATTAAATATGAAGTATGCAACAGCATGCATACTTAGGATGCACAATATCAAGTAAGCATCAGCATGCATATCTAGCATGCAAACTTAGTAAAGTATGACTCTGCATGCAACTAAGCGTACAGTATGCAAAGGCAAGCACACTTGGTATGAAGCACGCATTTGCATTGGCACAATATGTACTTTGCATACGAACTTGAAGTATA
Source organism: Labeo calbasu (assembly GCA_019740295.1). NCBI lineage: Eukaryota > Metazoa > Chordata > Actinopteri > Cypriniformes > Cyprinidae > Labeo > Labeo calbasu. Next base: position 26,820 of record JAHKKF010529355.1, on the reverse strand, counting down.
TTATTTGCAAGACTTTGTACCTGACATGCTTCTGTCTCTGGGTTTCCCACAATGCTTTGCGTGTCTGATTGTGTTAGGGACATTCTGGAGAGCTGTAGGGTGAAATCATCCTGTAAAGAGGCTTTTCTGGACAGAATGACGTGATCTTTCATCTGAAAACAAAAGAAAACTTGAAGACATGCAGAACAGGAAAAACAATCTTTGATTTTTAAAAGAAATAATTTTAATGTATGTCCTTGCCTCTTGTAAATACTCCTCCACAGATTTAATGTAGCTTATCAGAGACTCTTTACTCCTGTAAAAATGGATGCAAAAAACAGTGTAACCAGTGTAAGATCTTGAGTGAATATCACAAAACCTGTCAAGAACAAGTCCAGCTCATATTTCATCTGAAATTGTAAGAAACAAAAGAGCAATTATATTTTGCATAAAGAACTCTCACTGAGAATAATGGAATTCTGATGCATTATGTCAAAGTTCATGAGTTGATAAAAAGCTAATCATTTTTTACAGAATGAGCTTTCAGGCTTTTTTTTTTTCCCTAAATAATTAAGTAACTAAAAAAGTTACATTCAAATTAAGGCGAGACACTGAAGGTGAATAGGGTAAAAAACATTAGCTAGTATTAGTTATCACCTTACTTACCCAGTTGATTGATTACATTGATAATTACATTTTTCACATTTTTTGTGTTACAAGTTTTCTAAAATGTTAGGTTTAAACATGCAAATGAGGCATTATTTACTGAAATATGCACTAATTTGCATAAATTTCTAGTACAAAAATCTAAACACTGAAAGAAGTCAGTTTCAAAATTCTTGTTAATTTTTTTTTTTTTTGAGAATTAATTACATATGTCAAATGGGAATTTTGAGTAGCTCATTTTTGTCCCTCCATAATTCAGAAAATACTTAGAACAGATAGAAAACAATATATTTTCACAGGAGAAAAAAAAGCCTTGAGTCTTTAAAAATATGTAGTTTAATTTAAATCTATTGATAAAAATAAAGTGCTATAATAGAAACACTTAACAGCGTCTTTTGGATTTTTTCTTTCCACTAGTCTGAAAAAAAAAAACACTTTATGAAAAACCAGCCCAAAACTTGACAGGTGCATGAAAAACTGTTTTTGCCTTGAGTGTCTCCCCTTAATAATATTAAAATAAAAACAAAACTACTAAAAATAAATTAAATAACAAAAATGTGAAATTAAAATAGTTAAAATAAAAACAAATAAAACTAACAAAAAAAAGAGAAACTAAATATTGTAATTGTTTACCTGCATGTCATGTGACCAGTAAGAACATGCAAATGTGTTGTTAAATTACTGAAATATTAATTTAAATTATCATGGGGATTTAAGTAAATATTTAATCTCAAAGGAGACAAAAATGTATGTGCATTGCAGTAAATAATGAGAATAATCTGACACATTTTCCTGTTAAATGTGGATATTTCAGGTTCTCATATAATTTACATAACGTGTGTGTGTGTTACTTTTCTGCGTTGATCAGTGTGTTTTCTGCACTGGTGATGTCGTGCTGTAGCTGTTTGTTCTCCTGCTGTGATTGGTTGAGCCGTTTCCCCAGCGAACGCAGTGACTGATCCTTCCTCCTCAACTCCAGCTTGGCGTCTGACAGACTCTGATGAGACAATGGGAAGAGTCCCAATTATTCTTTATTCTGTGACTTAAATAATCCAGGTTTTTAATTTGTTTACCTAGCATTACTTATTATGCATTATGTATTAGGATTATTACAGTTAACTAAAACTGAAACCAAAATTGAATCCATAAAAATATTTTGTTACTTAAATTAAAACGTTGACTGAAAACAAAAACAAAAAAACTTTTTTATATAAAACTTTTTAAATAAATTTTATTCTAAATTTATTGTATTTAATGACATGTCAACAGAAAGGCTGCATGTTTACTGAAAGAACAAAGCGAATAACAAAAGTCACATAATGTCAGTATAGTCCATTTAGTGTTTTTTTGTGGCTACAAAATACAAAAACACAAGTGTGCTGGTTATACAGTAAGAGTCAGAAACATGGGTTAGTCCTGAGAGATTCACAGCAGTGTTTGTGTCTGCGCGCTTGTGTGTGTTTACCTGCACAGCCTGTGCGAGTGTGCGGTCTTTCTCTAGCTCTTCCCCCGTGTGCAGCTCCATGCTGAGGCCCAGTTGCTGCAGCTGAGCGGCCTGATCGTGCAGCAGAGCCTGAGCGCGCTGCTCCCTCTGTAGGGCACTGCTGAGCTCCTCACACACACACTCAAACTGCTGGAGAGGAACACACGCCTGACACACACAAACACACACACAAAATAAAAAAACATTTGTTTACATGTGCTTACACTACCAATCAAACTTCTGAAAACAGGTTTTTTTTTTTATGTTTTTTTTTTTTTTAATGAAGTCTCTTCTGCTCACCAAGGCAGAGTTTATTTGATCAAAAATATAGTAAAAATGTGAAATAATATAGCTATTTAAAATAGCTGTTTTCTATGCAAGTATCCGTTAATATGTAATTTATTATTATGATGTGCAGCTGAATTTTCAGCATCATTACTCCAGTCTTCAGTGTCACATGACCCTTTAGAAATCATTCTAATATGCTGATTTGCTGCTCAACAAACATTTATTATTATTATCACTGTTGAAAACAGTTGTGCTGCACAATATTTTTGTGGAAACTGTGATACATTTTATTCTTCAGGATTCACAGATGAATAGAAAGTTCAAAAGAACAGCATTTATTTGAAATATACATCTTTTGTGACATTAAAAATGTCTTTACTGTCACTTTTCACCAATTCAATGTGTTGCTGATTAATAAAAATATATTTTTCAAATCTTTCTTAGTCTAAACTTTTTGAATAGTAGTTTTCATGTTTGTTTTTTTCATCACTGATAATGATGAGAAATGTTTGTTGAGCAGCAAATCAGCATATTAGAATGATTTCTAAAGGATCATGTGACACTGAAGACTGGAGTAATGATGCTGAAAATTCAGCTGCACATCATAATAATAAATTACATTTTAACAGCTACTTGCATAGAAAAGGGCTATTTTAAATTGCAATATTTCACATTTTTACTGTCTTTTTAATCAAATAAATTCAGCTTTGGTGAGCAGAAGAGACTTCATTAAAAAAACATTTAAAAATTCATGTTTTCTGACGTTTGATGCTGAAAATTCAGCTTTGGTCACAGGAATAAATTACATTTTAACAGATATTCACATAGAAACAGCTATTTAAAATTCTAATATTTCACAATTTTACTGTATTTTTAAACAAATAAATGCAGCTTAACACTCATAAATGAACCTGTTGCAGTAGTTCAGGTGTTGTATGTTCATTATGTTGCTGTGACTCACGGTGTGGGTGTCTTTGCAGCCGTTTGCGCGTTTTAAGCGTGAGATCTCCAGTCTCAGTTTCCTGCGCTCGACCTCAGCTGAATGCAAACGCTGTGTGAACTCCAGGATGTGCTTCTGAAGAGACGCCATCATCATCTACACACACATAGATTATAGATGCGTCACAACACCTGCCAGTCTGGGCTGATTTCTTTCATATCTGTGTATTTGCGTACCTTGCTGTTACAGTAGCTGTGTTTGACGAGCGTGTGAAGTCCGTCAGCCAGTCGCCGTGCTAGCGATTCCTTCCCATAATGCCCGCAGCACTGAGAGTCCACGTCTGACAGCAGCCGTTCAAGTAACTTCCTGCATGCGCTCTGAGCCGCCGACGCCACACGCGAGGAGTCCTTCACACAGTCTGACACACATAAATTCAAATTGTTATTATTTTGTCACATCATATGTGATAGTATTTTCAACTGCAATAATAACATAATAATAATAATAATAATAATAATAATAAATCGTGTGTGTGTTGCTCACCGGTTCGGTTCATTTCCCGCTGCACTCCCTCCATGCTTGAATGTACAAGCACAAGCAGCTCAGAGGACGTAAGCGTCTTCATCATCCTGCTGCCGCCATCCTCCTCTTCCTCTCGGAGCTTCACTTCGTTCACACACACGAGCGGCTGCAGGCCGAAACCCACTGCGACCCTGAACATCACCGCGGATCTCCGCCCAAGCGCACGCAGACGACCTGCCGCCAGCACCGCGATCACACACCGCCGGAACCTGCGTGCGGCGTGACCTTTGACCCCACCATCACCCAGCGCGTGCAGCAGCCTGCCGACCTCTGACCTCAGGACGTCTGCTTCGTGCACACGCTCCTGCAGCACGGCCTTCTGCCACGCCAGCGCGCACACCTGTCTGCGCAGACCGCACACGCATCCCGCCAACACGCCGCACGCCGCCAACAGACACGCCTCCTCGCGGCCGCACGCGCTCACCAAGCCCTGCAGACGCGTCACTTCCTGTTCCTGCTCGCACCGAGCGCGCTCCAGAGAGCGGACGCGCCCCTCGGCCTGCTGCAGCTGCCTGCTGAGATCCTGAGAGATACAAAACATAATGCAATGCAATCACATGATTGAGAGATGAACAAATAAACGTTCCTCAAAAGATGTGAGATGTTCTGGAAGCTTGAGAAGATCACTTTCCCACTGAGGAACAGTGAAAGTAAAGCTCCCCAAAAGATCCTGATGATCAGATTAGAGACTGAAAAATGATTCATGGAGAATCAACTAAAGTCAAGCTGCTTCAGTCCAGTAAGCAGCGTCCATACAGATACTGTAAAATAATTTTTTAAGCACTACTTTTTTGATTTTCAACAACTTCAATCAGAGACCTCACTTTTGTCTTCTATTTCAAATTATGAAATAAGAGAAATAGATAAATAAAAATGTACTAATAAAACAAAAATGAAGAATTAGTGCTACTAAAGTATTACAAAGTACACTACACTTTTACTACAGTAAAACCACGGTTAATTTTCTTAAGGGACTTGTATGCGTGTATGCAACATTTGGAAAAACAAGCGCAGAATGTGTAAACAAGAACGAAGAGAAAAACCGCATAAGCATACAAAAAAATATAAATATGAGCAGAAAATGTCTGAAAGAAGAAAAAACTGAGAAATATAACCAAGGAAAACATGATTTTGTGTGCAAGTCGGAAAATTTTGCATTCATATTTCAGTTTTGTGCAATATAATTTTAAATGTGTTTAAAGTTTTGATTCATGCATATTATTTTTCAAAATGCGTTATTGAAATTTTGATTCACGCTTATTATTTTTCAATCCATGACCATTGTTTGCTATTCTGAAAACTTTGCTTTCATTTTTAAATTTAGTGCAATATATTTTTACTTGTGTTTTTAAATTTTGTTTTCACACTTGTTATTTTTTTTTATCCGTGACTGCAATACATTTGGCGGGAATTTGATCCCATGGATCAGGACTCGGATCGGAGTGTAATTCGCACAAACCCGTTCCGATCTAAATAAAATGATTCGAGACCCGCGACGTTCCAATCTCAACCAAATGATTCTCGAACCCGCTCTGACGACCCCATCTGAATAATGATTCGCGAACCATAATTACAGATAAGGACTAGGGGCACGGACCGGAACTTCGCGTTTCGTGAATCATTTGAACCATTCATCATTCACGAACCCGTTCCAATCTAAATCAAATGATTCGCTCTACGCGATTTAAAGTCCCGATTTGAAACAAATGATTTGCGATCCGCGATCCAATTGGAGCGATTGAAACAGTGAATCATTTTGCGACGCAATGGTTTAACTGATTCAGAGTTTTGAAAAGCCCAGTTTCACCCATCACTACATTTAAAAAAAAAAAAAAAAAATCGTTAAAAGTGATGTTGAAATTTGAAAATGATCTGAGTTTTGCTAGTGAATCGCTTGAAATGTATGATCGAAGTCACGAGTTTGAATCAGTTGGAGCGGTTCCAGTGTAAATGACTCAATTGATTTGGTTCATCTGTTCCTCTTTTCGCTTCTTCAGCCATGTTCATACAACACTGTAAGTACTACTACTTACTTATCTCTTTAAGTTTATGACACTGATTGAAATAAGCAAAAAAGGTATGATGTTTTTTGAATTGTGTGACTTTTGAGAAAAACGATATGTGCTTATTGACAAAAACAAAAACACTTTTTTCATAGATACATTGTCTTTCAATAATTCGAGCACGTTTCAAGTACCTCTTCAGGAGTATTGATATGTTCAAGGGTTTTCCAGGCCTTACATTGCAAAAAGTCAAATTCAAGTACTTTAAGCACTTTGCACAAACCCTGAATAAGTGTTCATCTGGAAATATAACTACAGTTATTGATATTTACTTGATAAAAATCAGTCTAGATTTGACAGCAAAACGACACGTGAAGCACCAGCTGAAGGACGTTTGTACAATTACACAAAAAAACAGCTCTGACTTGCTAAAAACCTCTAAACTATCAATCAGACGACAGAAGACTCTGTGTGTGTGTGTGTGTGTGTGTGTGTGTGTGTGTGTGTGTGTGTGTGTGTGTACCTGTATCTTGTGCTGTAGCTGCTTGTTGAGGTGTGTGTGTTGTGCGTTGAGATCTTCTCTCTGTTTGCTCCAGGTCTCCTCTCGTTGTCTCAGTTGTGCGCTCACGCTCTCCAGCGCTGCTGATTTCCCCTCACACACGCTCTCTAAACATGACACCTGAAACACACAACAGTTACACACACCTGTGCACAACATCTGTGCAAATCTTTTCCATTAGCTGCTTCTCACCTTCTGATTGGCTGCGGAGAGGTCAGAGGTCAGCCTGTCCACGTGCTCCTGCACCACTGCGCTAAGCTCCGCCCACGAGAAACTACCCAGCATGCTGTGAGGCGGCGTCACCAGCACACATCCGGCGAGCAGACGCTGATACAGCGTGTGGAGGAACGTCAGTTTCTCCTAAACACAATCATTATTGTTGAATGAGCCAATAATAACATACTAATGATATCAGACACTGCAAACAATGTTATACTCTCACTTCCTGTGTGTTTGTGTACCTGGCAGTCACTGTGATGTTGCTGTTGGAGTTTGCTCATCTGTGTTTGTGTGTCTGTGTGTTGCATTTTGAGGCTGCGCAGATCAGCTGCGGCGTTTGCGACACACGCACGCAAACGCTTCACCTCGTCATTTACACACACGCCACGAGCCTCACACTCCTGCTGACAGACAGAAACCAGATTAACCCTATAAAGACACTGTATTACTCATCTACATCCTAAATGTCTGTTGATCAGCAGAACAATGATAAACACACACCTGGATGTTCCTCTGGAGATCAGTGATCGTTTCATCCTTCTGTCTGAACTCATGATTCAATTTCTGCATCACAATCACAGACTCCTGCAACTACACACACACACACACACAGTAATATAATTTATTACAACAAAACATGAAATAAAATCATACATATCAAAATAAATAAGCAAAAACTTAAACTGAAATAAAACAAAAACCTCTTTATTTAAAATTGTTTAATTATTTTAAATTTAAATTTCAGTTAGTTGCCAAGGCAACACTTATCATTTTGTTTTAGTTAAACTTAAAGCTCTTAACTAAAACTGCAATAAATTAATAAAAATGATAGACATTCAAAAAATAAAATTGGAAAAACATGCAACAAACTTACTAAAACGTTTAACTAAAATAAGAAAAATGTAAAACTAAAAAAAAAAAATTAAATAAAAACTTTAATGTAATTTTAATGATGCTAAAATAACCAAGAAGCTGTTCACAAAAATAAATAAATAAAATTAGTTGTGAAGTCAAAAAAAAAAAAAAAAACTCTGTTTCAAATTTAAAATTTACATTTCAGTTTGTTGTCAAGGCAACATTTCTCATTTTCATTTAGTTCAACTTAAAGTATTTAACTAAATCCAAAATAAAATTTAAAAAAATAATAGACATCAACTTTAATAGTATTTTAATGATGCTAAAATAACCAAGAAGCTGTTCACATAAATAAATAAATAAATAAATATGTTGAGAAAAATTGTAGGCAACATGCATTCAGATTTTTAAGTTCTTTTTAAGTAAATCACAAAATAGTTCCAAAGCAGCTTTACCGAAGAACAAGTTTTTAATATTACATTAAATTACTATATATATACACACACACACACATGTATATTACATTTAAAAAAATTAACAATCATCCTCAGTAACTACTTTGTTTTATCCACTTGATTTTATTATTTCACTAAATACAAAATGCCACATTCAGCTAATAAAATTTGTCACAGTAACTACAGACTTCACATACAACACATTTCCAAATTGTCCACTGACAAAACAACAACAAAATGTACAAAACAGTACCTGCATGATGTATTCAAGATGTATTCAATGGCACTAATTCAAGATACGGCACCAAACATTAATACGTCTGCATTATTTAGATGAGTGAGCTCAAGAACAACCAAATAAAGCTCATGAGCTCATGCACTGTGTTCAAGGAAACATTTTTACCTAAATGTGACCCTGGAGCACAAAACCAGTCATATGTAGCACATGTGTATTTGTATCAATAGCCAACAACACATTGTATGGGTCAAAATGATCAATTTTTCTTTTATGCCAAAAATCATTAGGACATTAAGTAAAGATCATGTTCCATGAAGATATTTTGTAAATTTCCTACCATAAATATATCAAAAGTTAATTTCTGATTAGTAATATGTGTTGCTAAGAACCTCATTTTCAACTTTAAAGGTGATTTCCTCAATTTTCTTGCACCCTCAGATTTCCAGTTATAATCAGACGTAATAAAATGAAGCCTTATGACTGGTTTTGTGGTTCAGGGTCACAAATGTATTTGGTGAAAAAGCGTTTATTCCTCTGTGTCAGGTAATAGTGTTTCTGTGCTGCTAAATATGCAGTGTTTAACGTACGTTCAATATGTGTGTATGTTGTACCTGTGTGTTGTAGTAGTGTAGTGTTCTCCGCAGGATGTCCATTAGAGCAGACGCATTGTGTTTACCTCCATCCTCTACAACACAAACACGCTCCGTAAAACTCCTTGAAGTCAAGTCACCTTTATTTCTATAGCGCTTTATACACTACAGATTGTTTCAAAGCGGCTTCACAGTAATAAACTGATGTAAAGTTTGTCGGTTTTGTTCATACTGACCTGTGTTATGAGCGTGTGTCGCCCCCTGCTGCTGATACTGCTGAAGCACCTGATCAATTTCACTCAACAGACTGTTGTAGGACTGCTGCACACACACAAGAGCCTCCTGCACCTAAAACACACACAAACAGTGACAAATGAGAGTTAATACTGAAGGATGTGGCTGGTAGTTCATTTAAAACTGCAGCATTAAACATTAACAATACAATCTGTGAAAAATAATAACTGGAACATCACTGATGTAAGAGACGTGACAAACAAATTCAAACATCTTTATGACATCACATCGACTCTAATATACAAGAAAAACAAACAAACAAATAGTAATATATATAATTATATGATTATATAATTTGTACACACTTCATAATTATAAAAATACTATAAAAATACACAATATATATATTTGGCACTATAACTTTAAAAAGAGACAGTGTTTTTACCTGGCTGATTTCTTCTTGTTTCTCTGTCCACACCTTCTCCTGCTCCTGCAGTTTGACTGACAGCTTCATTGACTCCGCCCTTTCCTGCTCTAATTGTCCAATCAGCTCAGCAGAGGCAGCCTTCTCTCCATCCAGCTGACCAATCAGATCAGTTTTCATGGTCAAGAAGTCCTTCTCCAACCTGAACACATCAGCACCACATTAAATATGACTCCAAATACAGTTACGTTTAGAGTATGTCTGTGTGTTTTCAATAGCAATTAATGCTGTTATTCAGCAAGAGCCAGTGAAGACATTTATAATGTTACAAAAAAAATTCCATTTCAAATAAATGCTGTTCTTTTGAACTTTATATTCATCTGTGAATCTGTGAAAAATAAAATGTATGACTGTTTCCACAAAAATATTGTGCAGCACAACTGTTTTCAACATTGCTAATAATCAGAAATGTTTATTGAGCAGCAAATCATCATATCAGAATCATTTCTGAAAGATCGTGTGACTGCAGTAATGATGCTGAAACCTCAGATGAGATCTTACTGTGTGAGTTTCTGGCTCGTGTCGTGTGATTTTTCTCTCTCGTGATCGTATGCTTTCTCCACCTCTCCAAACTTCTGCTTCAGAAGCTCCAGACGGGACGAGACGTCAGCGTTACTGCTCTTCTCCACCTCAAGAGCCTCCTCCAGATCCCTCATCCTCATCTACACACACACACACACACACGGATCAGCTGCTGTCTGACTGCACATGTATGTTCATAAACACACGTTTATTACCTGGATGATCTCAGAGTTGAATTTAGACTGCAGGTGTGCGGCGCGCTCCGACTCCACGCTCTGCTCCAGAACCTTCACCTTCTGCAGAGTTACCTGCGTGCAACACAAATGTAAAATATTTAAGTGTATATGAAGAGTTCAGATGCAAAACCAGCTAAATCCATCTGACGTCTTTCTTTAAAAAACGCATTTTTATCAGGCTCAGAATGTTTAGGTTTCTATGTAAGTACCGGTACTTCTGATTGGCCTAAGGCTGGTATTTTAGCGAGTTTGAAGAAAAAGTATTTGATGGACGTATAATATGTGTCGAGAGCATTCACTCAGTATCATTATCTCATTTTTACCGAGATGGCTTTTAGCTGGGTTTGCATCTGAACTCTTCATATGTATCATATATATAATTAGGTATATACAGCACCAAATCAAGAAGTAGTTATATGAAAAAAATCTGTGTAGTTATCTCTTTTAAATCAATTTTTAATTATTTTTTTAATTATTTCTTTATTATAGTACTTCATTGCCGCCTTCTGGGTCGAAAAACGGCTCTAGAGATACACTTTTTTTTTTATTTTTTTTTTTACATAGGATAAATTATTTTCTATTTAAAGCATGAGTCTGTTTATTGTAGAGACTTATTTATTTTTTAATCAATTTAATTTTTCTAATTATTTATTTCTAATAATTTTTGTAAATGTTAGGTAAATATATATATATATAAATTGTGTAAATGCATGTTATTTACATATCAGCTAATGTGTCTGTTACCTACCTATTATTATCTTTAAATTAAATAATGTGATATCATATATATCAGCTTTATATTGACCATTAATCATTATTTGTGAAATCATCACACTCACCTCCAGATCAGAGCGCAGTTTCTCTTCTCTCTCTGTGTTGCGGTTCAGTTCTATTGACTTGTGTTTCAGTTTCTCTGCATTTTTCTCTCTGTCTCTCTTCATTCTCTCCATTTCACATTTCATCTTCTGTAGTGTGTCGTTCTGTTCCTGTCAACACAAACATAAAAGGATTAAACAAATGTGATACTAAAATTTTACTCAAATATTGACACTGCATAAGACATTTTTTAGTTCTATACACTACTTTTCAAAAGTTTGAGGTATGTAAGAGTTTTTTTTTTTTTTTTTAAGAAATGAGTACTTTCATTCAGGACGCATTAAATTGACCAAAAGTGACAGTAAAGACATTTATAATGTTACAAAAGATTTCTATTTTAAATAAATGCTGCTCTTTTGAGCTTTCTATTCATCTGTGAATCCTGAAAAATAAAAATGTATCTCAGTTTCCACAAAATATTGTGCAGCACAACTGTTTTTAACATTGCTAATAATAATAAATGTTTGTTGAGCAGCAAATCAGCATATTAGAATGATTTCTGAAGGATCATGTGACGCTGAAGACTGGAGTAATGATGCTGAAAATTCAGCTGCGCATCACAGAAATAAATTACATTATAACAGATTTTCATATAGAAAACAGCTATGTTAAGTTGAAATATTATTTCACTATTTTTACTATATTTTTGATCAAATAAATGCAGCTTTGGTGAGCAGAAGAGACTTCTTTCTTATGAATACTTATAACAGATAGATCTCAAACTCTGTACCTGTATCAGTGTGTCTAGTCGGCTCTTTTCGGCCTGCAGCAGGTCATTCTCAGCATTTGCGCTCAACAGCAGACGGTCTCTCTCATGCAGCTCCGTGTGGAGGCCCTTAAGGTCATCCTCACGCGCCTGCTGCGTTATTTCTAAAGCTCTCTCTAGATCTGACACTCTCTGACGCAGCTCTGAGCTGAGGACTACACACACACACACACACACACACACACAATATCAACATCATACTATGGTCAATCCCACACTGAATAATCCTTTCATTACAATAAGGTAATGTGACCAAACAAAATAAAGTTTTTAATTAATGTGGCTTGTGATTTTGAGAAATATCTCAGCATTTGCATAAATAAACATCAGGTGACTGCAGGTCTGTGAAACACACACACACCATCCAGCCTGCGGTTGTCATTTCTCAGGTCATTCATCTTCTCCTCAGCGTTTCTCCTCTCTACAGCTGCGTCTCTTTTCACCACAGCAACGTTGTACTCCATTGTCTGCCGCTGCGCCTCACCGCGCTCCACCTGCGCCCGCAACCGCGCCACCTGCGCCTCGTACTGCGAAAACTGCAGGGACACACGTTACACTCAGTCACGCTGACGAACGACATCAGGTGAACAACCGCAGCTAAACAACATTCTAGTGTGAATACAATTACTCTGGTATCAGTGATATACTATAAGTTTTTGTTAATATTCTGAATAGGAATTTTTTTTTTATATTTTCTGTTTTCACTTTTAGATTTACATTTTTTATGAGTTTTTGTCATTTTTATTTATTTAAATATGCTTTTTTACATTTTAGTTTATTTAGTACTTCAACGTAAAATAAATTAAAATGAGAAATGCTGCTTTGGAAACTAGCTAGTTTTCTTATATTTTATTTTATTTCAATCAACGTTTATTTTAAGTCAAGAAAATGCTTTAATGTCACGTTTAATTCAGTGAGTGTCTTTCTGTTATCTTGTAGAAAATCATTGTTGATTCTGCATTTCTAAAGCGAATATGTGAAAATGTCTTTCTGCAATCCAATCAAATAAGTCACATTTATTTATAAAAACACAATTGTAATTCAAAGTGTCTTACATTAAAAAAATAGTTTTAAAAAACAAAATCATAAAATAATCATAACATGCATAATTAAAATTATTAACTGTATAAAGTTATACTTTATTTGGAGAATAAGTGTACAGTGTAATTATACATTTAATTAGTGAGCAATTTTAATTAATAATGTGCTTATAAGATAATGTTTGGTTTAGGGTTAGTTGCATATAATTCTGCATAATCTACTGCTATTACTGTAGTAAGAACCTGTAATGTGTAACAAGTACAGTGTAAAATAAAGCGTTAACTAATTAATAAAAAAAAAGATAAAACATTTAAAATGTATTAAAACAACAATAAAATAGGTTATTTTATATAACTTTCATGATTAAATATTATTCAATTATGTTATTCATTCTAATTATATTTAATGTTTTAGTTATATTTAAGTAATAATGAGTCAAGTGGATTGTAAAAATTGTGGTTGATCACTTTTTATTTTTACACTATTCTTACACTTCTGATTTATAAGCAACATTTATTTATATTTTTTAAATGTATAATTGCACTGTAACAAAGGCACTATTCAATATTACTCAACTGGATAGATCAAAAGTGACTTTTTATTGTAATTATATTTGATATTTTAATTCTATTTAATTAGACATAATATTTATTATTTATTTTATACACTTTTTACGCTATTTATTTTTACAATTTTTTATTTTTATAGCATTTTATTTAATATATTTAATTAAAAATAATATAACTGTAAAAATTGTGGTTGATATCACTTTTGATGCATTTCTCACACTGGAAGTGGATGGACAAGTGCAGTGAATTGTGGGACATAGTACTTCATATAGGGTCATGGGTTAAATTCCCAAAGAACAGATGAACTGATCAAATTTATAATTTTAATGCAATTTAGGTCACTTTGGATAAAAGCATCTGCCAAATGCATGTGTTTGTTTTTAATCTGTCCTCTGACTGACAATGACGTACCTCTTCATTATTTTTGGAAGCGAAATCCAGTTTCTCCTTTTCCAGCTGGTTAATTTTCCACCTCAGCTCAGCTGTGAGAGTAAAATCATCACCTGTCTGTCTCTCACCGTCCCGTCTGTCTCTCTGCAGCCGATCAATCACATCTCTGAGCCTGTAAACACAACAGCGTGAGGTCGCATGCATGCATTTTAACATGTTAGAAACACGCAAAAGAGTCTTAGAGGAACCTGTTGATCTCTTCCTGTGAGTTTTGTGCAGTCGGGGCCACGGCTCGTGGGTGAGACGCCCGCAGGGTTGAAACGGGGTCTTTATGTTTGACCCGTTTGCCATGGCGTGGACGGGCAGATTCGATGGGCATGTGGTCGATTTTACGTTACGGTTCTGAGATCTGCAAAACAAATGAACAAATATGGTGGTTCAGCATTAATTTATAATGTATTATAAGATATTCATAATACAATGTTATGAAAATAACCAAAGTTAAGATGCATCATAGCACTTGCATATTCCTTGTTACATCTTAAATTGCCTGTTTGTCGTGTGTTGTAATGTAATACTTTCTAAAGGTGTAACAATGAATATATAAGTATTATGAAGTATTACATTATTCATGGGCTCATACAATATATTATAAGGTGCACTGATTAATACATTTATAACGCATTATCTATAAAGGGTTCAAGTAAAGAGTTACCAAAATGTCTATAACAAAATACACGAATGTTTCAGACAGATTTACGACGAACTTTGACAGACAAAATGAAAAACAAAGCAATATAATTACATAAGACACACAAAAACGGTTTAAAGCCGTATTTAAACCTGGCTGCGTTTGACAAAAACTACGTTTATATATACGTAGTTTATTAAAATACACAAAATGCATTCAGTAAAACTCTCTCTGAAAACTCGAATCGAACTAAATGAAATTCACGTTGTTCGTTTGTTTGTTTCTAAAGGCGATAAACGGTTAATTCAAAATAACATGAGCAAAACGAAACACCAACTTACTATTTAAAGGCCTGTGATGCTCTTACATCCGTGTTTGACGAAATATTGACGTGAAATGACACGAAAATGTTAAAATCCGTGTTGTTGTAAAACTCCTTCAGCGTCTGTTTGAATCTGACGCCATATTTCCTCCGCTCTCACCATGACAACAACCACAAGCGAAAAACACCGCGAAATGTTCCTCAAAACATGTATCGCTGTTTGCTGTTAATTTACGCGTATGTGTTTTGTTTATTTTGTTAGATGACAAAATAAAGGGTTAAAATATTTCAAACGTCTTTATTTTGCCGCTTCCTTCCGCTGCATTTTAACTATTTAACGACCGATGTTAACAAACAGTGACGCAATTTTGCTTTTCAATTTGCGAATATAAGTTTAACTTCGCGGATAATTACATATAAGCCAAAATACGTAATAAACAAAGAATATTGGGCAGAAATCCTGTTGTTAATTACATTTTGAATAATTGCAAAAACACCCATCCCCCTTTCTACGTAGTGGTACGTTCGTTAGTCTCAGTGAGCGGGAGGCGGACCGAACTATTCCACCGGCGCTGAGGGGAGACACACATTCTCATACAGGTCTCCACGTCTTTTCATTCATTGCGTGCTAATATTTTTAATTTACGTGTTTTCCGTTTTGTTTTTTGAAATTCGAGTGTTTATAGAGTGGTTTCTGAGTGAATAGGTATGCAGAAGGGAGTGAAGGTGAGTTGATAAACAAACACTATTTGCTTGTGTTAGCTTGAGCTAGCTAAACACGGCTAACGTTTTATTTACTTCAGTGTCGATAGCAATGAAATGATGTTAAAGTCATATTATTGTTTAACAGAGTCATGTTTATGGCAATAAGGCTAATATTATGATTTGAATCGGAAGGATTTGTTGGTCAGGTGTTTTGTTTATTGTTGTGTGTTTTGGTGACACATAATGAGCGTTGTTTTTATTAATTAACCTTTTATTATTTTCTCAGATGAAGATGACATCTGACCAGACCACAGAAGATTTTATTCCAGGGGACGTAGTGTTTGCTAAGATGAAGGGCTATCCTTTCTGGCCTGCCAGGGTGAGTTTATATACAGCAGATATAAGGCATATTCATCATATGCAGTCTTATATGTTAGTGAGTTTAATTAAAATCTGACTTTTCATATGTTGTTTTATACGCCACTCAGATTGGTGAAGGAAAAGCCCCCAAAAATAAGATCCCCATCTTCTTTTATGGAACACACTCAACGTGAGTGAACTCGAAACACACACACACACTCATTCTGAGTCCAAACAAAGCACATTAAATCAAAGATATGTTATGTATATGTTTTATATGTTAATAAAACAAAATAAAAACAACAAAAAAACTCTTTAGTACTTAAAATGAATATGCCATGTTTTATTTTAGAAAAGCAAGAACTGATGGAATAAATACAGTACTTTGAATGCATTGCAAGTTGTTTTCGATAATGCATTTACCAAATGCAAATGTAAAATGCATCCTGTTATTTACTATTAGGAAGCGCAGTAGTACTAGTAGTAACTAGTAGTCCTTCTGTCCTCTTCCAGAACGTTTCTCTTTCCCAAAGACATCGTCCCCTACTGGCCAAACAAAGAGAAGTACGGCCGGCCAATCAAACGGGGTGGGTTCGAGGAGGGCATGTGGGAGATCGAGAATGACCCGGGTGTGGGCCTCAGAGGTCAAAAGGTCAGTGTTTGTAATTAGTGTTATTAGAGGTGTAACGGTACACAAAAATCACGGTTTGGTATGTTTTCATTACAGCAAAGGGAAAAAATAGCTTTTTAAATGTTTAATCCTTTGCAGTGAATGGGTGCCGTCAGAATGACAGTCCAAACAGTTGATAAAAACATCACAGTAATCCACAGGTAATCCACACCACTGCAGTCCATCAGTTAACATCTTGAGAAGATAAAAGCTGAAACAAATCCATAATCAAGACGTTTTTAACTAAAATATGAGACCATAATAATAGCGCTTCGCCCAATAAAAAAGTGGTCTGCTCTGAATCAGGAGGGAAATCTGCACAGATCAAGCACCGTTTGCAAGCCAAAACAGTTCTAAACAAATATGTGGCTGTAATGTATTGTGAGAGACAACAGGAGATGGACTTTTTCACTGGAGGAAGCCTTATTATGGATTATGGACTCATATTTTAGTTAAAAAAACGTCCTAATGATGGATTTGTTTCAGCTTTTGTCTTCCCAAGATGTTAACGGATGGACTGCAGTGGTGTGGATTACTTGTGGATTATTGTGATGTTTTTATCAGCTGTTTGGACTCTCATTCTGATGGCACCCATTCGCATTCATTGGTGAGGAAGTGATGCACATTTCTCCAAATGTGATGAAGAAACAAACTCATCTACATCTTGTAAAACTAATGATCTGAAAAGATGACATTTAATAGCAAAGAAATGTGTCATTTCAACGCTTGCTCACCAGTGAATGTGAATGGGTGCCGCCAGAGTCTAAACAGCTGATAAAAACATCACAAGTTAGTCAGTTAACATCACCGAGAAGACAAAAGCTGAAACAAAACCATCATTAAGATGTTTTTAAGTCCATAATCCATAATAACGCTTCCTCTAGTGAAAAAGTGGTCTGGTCTGAATCAGGAGAGAAATCTGCACAGATCAAGCACTGTTTACAGGCCAAAACAGCTCTAAACAAATATGTGGCTGGAATTTATTGTGAGAGACAACAGGAGATGCACTTTTCCACTGGAGGAAGTGTTATGGATTATGGACTTGTGTTTTAGCTAGAAACAAAGGTGGATTTGATTCTTACAAACACTTAGCTTTTCAGTTCATTAATTCGGTACACATGCATGCCAACTCGAAAGACCAGTACCAGATTTTTCATTATGAGTACATGTACCGTTACACCTCTAAGTGTTACAGTTTGTGTTGTTTGCTGTTTTAAATCCACTGGAACATGAGTTTTTTGTTTGACAGAAAGCAGCACTGGTGAAACGGCTGTCGGAATGTCAGCCGAAACTGAAAGACAAGAAGAAGAAGAAAGCAGAAACTCAGAGCGAAGCCAAGAACCAGACCGGATCCCGTAAGGATTCAGTGCCTAAGAGCGATTCGAACGCAGCGACGCCACGTAAGAGAGAAACTCCGGTGAAAACCAGCAAAACAAAGTCTGAATCTGTCACGCCGAGCGAAGCCAAGAATCAGACCAGATCCTGTAAGGATTCAGCACAGAAGAGCGATTCGAACGCAGTGACGCCACGTAAGAGAGAAACTCAGACAGACGCTAAAACAGCTGTAACGAGGTCAACACGCTCAAGAGATTCAACGGCAAAGACCGTCACGCCAGATGAGAGACGGACGGATAAAGTCACGCCTGCAAAGAAAGTGACATCATTGAAGACGGTACCGGCAGCAAGGAGGATATTGCCATCCAGAAAGATCATTTTAGCAAGACGAGCGGCCGCAGCAAAAACGCTTTCTACTCGCAGGAAACACGTACTGAACAGAAAAATCATTTCAACTGCCAAGAAACGGATTGATGCTCATAATCACAAGAAGGTTTGTGTAATGTACGATTATTAACTTTTGACCTGGTTTATGTCAGAATATGAGTTGTCGATGTTGATTTTTGTGCTGTAATCTTCCAGCCCTTGAGGGTCACACGCTCCACTGCAGATCTGACCCAGACCACAGAAGAAATCATTGCCACGTCGGTGAAGACGCCAACTCGGAAACGGAAATGCTCACAAACTGATTCTGATGTGAAGGAGGACGCTCGTGTTCCTCTTCCTGTGGCGAACAGCTCCGCCCCCTCCAGCGCTGCAGGTGAGCTGAAGTCTTATAATTGAGCATTGATATTAGGGGTGGGAGAAAAAATCGATTCTCCGATGCATCGCGATTCTCTCTTCAACAATTCTGAATTCTGAAATATTCAGAATCGGTTCTGGGCTCGTTTTTTTTCCCCGCACGTGTGCGCGCTAGTAACGTGGCGGGCTTCTTTGCATAGAATTTGCGTTGTGAGAAGCGGCTTTCACACCGAACGCAGAAACCGTTCTATTTCTATAAGCATTCTATAACTATTTTGAACTTTAAGCGCGGCCTACACGTCTTAGGCACATGCTTTGGTTCATGCAGAAACAAGCTGTCCTCGGGAGGTGCAAGCAATTGCAATGAATGCGTTTCATAGCGCAGCGCTTTCCACAGTCGGTGTGAAAGCAGTTAGACACGTGCGCATTGCTTGAAAGTGTGTGCTTCCACCTGCCGTGTTTTACTTTAGATATGCTTTCATTAATGCCGTTTGTAATGCAGTACTATTAGATGCACAAAACTCGCGCACTGACAGAGTTTCATGTGCGCTTTGTGTTTGTTGTCCTGAAGATCGATTGCGGCTGCAGTAATATTGAAAACTGAGAATGTGCTGCATAGTGATATTGAGTTGATAATGAAAATTGTAATTGGATTGAATCATGAAACCAGTGAAGATTCACACCCCTACTTTTAAGATGGCAGTACTGACATACAGAGATTCCAACTATAAACAAAAAGCAAAGAAACTGCAATTTTGGTTAAAATGTGGGTTAAAGGTTGTAAAGATCTATTCGCACAGCAGAAGAATTAATTGGGGAAAAAATGTAGATCAAGAATCGTTTTGGAATCAGATCGTAAGTTCCAGAATTGAAATCTGAATCGGATCGTGAAGTGCCTAAAGATTCCCACCCCTAATTATACTGATATATACAAAAAATACAATGTTGGAACTTTTACCCAAAGTATGTTTTTTTTTTTCTTTCTTTCTTAATTTTTCTCAATTCCATTTTAATAGTTCAATTAAGTTTCAGTAATTAAAAAGTATGTTTGATTAATTGAAATAATGAAATTGATACAATTTAACATCAATTTATCAAAATGTAACAAAAATGACATTTTTAGAACCCTATGAAATCAGTGTTATTTTGTTTCCCAGAATTTCTCCCAAATTCTGTATTTTCCATTTGAATTTATTTGATATTCCTTTTTAGTAATGCAATTTTGTTTAAAAACAATATTGAATGTTGAATTTTACTGTTAAAAGTAGAAGAAAAATTGATATTCTTTAAAAAAAATCATGTTAAGTTTTAATAATTGTATTTTTTTTTTAACTTAATAATTCAAAAGGCATATTTAATCAAATTCTATTTAATTATTTGCTTGTGTGTGTGTTTTTTTTTAAGTTCTGTTCTGCCATAATTACTTCAGATTAAACCAAACTTTTATTTTGGCGGTTTGCAGTGTTAACGTTGATGTAACACTCACAGGGATGAATAATATTGAGCAATAATATCATATTCAATCAAATCAAGTCCTGCTTGCTCTATGTCTTGCTCTTCAGATCTGACCCAGACTGCAAAAGAAATCACTGCAACGCCAGTGAAAACAGGCACTCTGAAACGGAAACGCTCGCGAACTAATTCTGATGTGAAGGAAGACGCTCGTGTTCCTCTTCCTGTGACGAACAGCTCTGCTCCTTCCAGCGCTGCAGGTGAGCTGAAGTCTTATAATTGAGCATTGATAGATCGCTGTCTCCATGCCTGGACAAATAAGATCCAGCCCCGGACGCCAGATCCCGTCAGAAAAATATCAGTTTGTCCAGTATCAGAACAACCTGTCAGCAGAGAGGTCTAATACCCAAACCCTGTTAACAGGAGGTCTTGTCTGGTACCCAAAAATACCCAAAACACTATTAACAGTCTTCTATCAGCCAAGAAGTTGACTGAGGAAAAAGCCAATAAAAGTGAAGAACAGAAGCAGGAGAGGAAGTAATGATGATAAAGGAGCAGAGTTTATTGAATAGTCTTAGTTGCGTATGTCTTAATGCTCAGACTTCGTCTAAAGAACACAAATCCAACAAGTATTGTTATACCAAACTGATTCACAACAACATCCCATCAACCTTGAGTTTCCATAAACATTCCCTTGTATCTCTTATTCATGAAGACAAACAGCCGTTGAAGCCACACAGTCATAAGACTAAACAATAGAAAAAATATATAAAAAACAACTATAATGTAATAACTATAATATAATATGAATGGCTAATCAATTAATGATTCAATAAAATGAATATATAAATGACTACAATGATTATTATAAATGATTATGTGATTAAATGGAATAATAAAATGATTAAATGATTAATTATTATAAATGAATAAATGAAGAATATATAAAAAGAAAGCAAAACATAACACAAATGTATGGTTGCCCAGAGGCAAAACACACACAGTTTGCATTTGAGGATCGTCAGATCCTTCAGCGTTGACAAGAAAGACATTACTTGAGTTATTTTATGAGCTGCAACACAGCAGGTAAAATTTAGCTGAATTATATTATTATACTGATATATTAAAAAAAAAAAAAACTTTTGGGACTTTTACCCAAATTAATTTTTTTTTTCTCTTTCTCTCTCCTAATTTTTCTGGATTCCATTTTAATGGTTAAATTAAGTTTCAGTAATCAACAAGCAAGTTTGATTAATTTAAATAATGCAGTTGATACAATTTAACAACAATTTATCAAAATGTAACAAAAATGACATTTTTAGAACCTTATGAAATCAGTGTTAATTTGTTTCCTAAAAATCTTTGTTTCACAGAAATTCTCCTAAATTCAGTATTTTCCATATGAATTGAATTGACATTCTTTTTTAAAACGATATTGATTATTGAATTTACTGGTAAAGTGTAGAAGAAAAATTGTGATAGTCTCTAAAAAAAACTCAAATGTTTTTTTAAGTTTTAATAATTTTATTTGTTTAACTGTAATATTCAAAAGGCATATTTAATCAAATTCCATTTCATTTTTAGCTTTGTTTTATTTTTTAAAGTTCTATTTTAATATTGGAATTAAATTTTAATCATCAAAAAGCATGTATAATCAAATTCAGTTATTTTTTATTTTATTTATTTTGTGTGTTGTTTTTTAATTACTACTTTGAGAGGTATGTATTGAAAAATGTATTTCTCCCATAATTGCTCCAGATTAAACTAAACTTTTATTTTGGCGGTTTGCAGCGTTAACGTTGATGTAACACTGACAGGCACGAATAATATTAAGCAAAAATGTCTCATTCACTTCTTACCAATCAAAATAAGTCCTGCTTGCTCTATGTCCTGCTCCTCTGCAGATCCGACCCAGACAGAAGAAATCACTGCGACGTCGGTGAGGACGCCAACTCGTAAACGGAAATGCTCACAAACTGATTCTGATGTGAAGGAAGACGCTCGTGTTCCTCTTCCTGTGACAAACAGCTCCGCCCCCTCCAGCGCTGCAGGTGAGCTGAAGTCTTTTATTTGAGCGTTGACATGAAATCTGTTTGAAACACAGTTATTTTATGAGCTGGAATACAGTAGATGTGGGTAAATATTAAATTATATTAAATTAAATTAAATTATATTATTATACCAATATAGACAAAAAATAACATTTTGGAACTTTTACCCAAATTCTGTTTTTTTATTTTTTATTTATTTTTTACCCCTATACTTAAATTTTTTCTGGATTTCTTTTTTTCTGTTTTCATTTTTCTGGATTCTATTTTAATGGTTGATCAAAAAGCATGTTTGATTAATTGCAATAATGAAATTGATACAATTTAACAACAATTTATCAAAGTTTAACAGAAATTTTTAGAACCCTATGAAATCAGTGTTATTTTGTTTCCCAAAACAGTTTTTTTTTTCTCCCAAATTCTGTATTTTTCTATTTGATTTTATTTGATATTCCTTTTTTAATAATGCAGTTTTGTTTATAAACAACAATCAGTTGTTTAGTCATTTTAATTCATTGCTTGAATTTTACTGTTAAAATGTAGAAGAAAAGCATGTGATATTCTTTTAAAAGACAAACTTTTATTTTGGCGGTTTGCAGTGTTAACATTGATGTAACACTGAGAGAGACGAATAATATTGAGCAATAATATCATATTCACTTCTTACCAATCAAATCAAGTCCTGTTTGCTCCGTATCCTGCTCCTCTTTAGATCTGACCCAGACCACAGAAGAAATCACTGCCGCGCCGGTGAAGATGCCTACTCGGAAACGGAAATGCTCTCAATCTGATTCTGATGTGAAGGAAGACACTCGTGTTCCTCTTCCTGTGACGAACCGCTCCGCCCCCTCCAGCGCTGCAGGTGAGCTGAAGTCTTTTATTTGAGCGTTGACATGAAATCAGTTTGAAAGTCATTACTTAAGTTATTATATGACCTGCAATACAGTAGATGTGGATAGTTATATTATTAAATTATATTATTGTACTAATATATAAAAAAATAAAATTTTCAGTTTTACCCAAATTTCCAAGTTTTTTTCCCTCTATTTTGATTTTTCTGGAATCTGGATTTCTTTTTTCTGTTTTTATTTTTCTGGATTCAATTTTAATAGTAAATTAAATTTCAGTAATCAAAAAGCAATTTTGATTATTTGAAATAATGAAATTGATAAATTTTTGATAAATTGTTAAACTGTATCAAACAAAAATTACAATTTTAGAACCGTGTGAAAGTGTTATTTTGTTTCCCAAAATTATTTTTTATTTCTCCCAAATTCCATATTTTCCGTTTGAATTTATTTGATATTCCATTTTTTTAAAAATGCAGTTTTGTTTAAAAACAATCAGTTGTCTAGTCAATTGAATTCATTGTTTGAATTTTACTGTTAAAATGTAAAATAAAAATTGTGGTATTCTTTTTGTTTTTTAAGTTTTAATAATTATATTTTTTAAACATTATTCGGAAGGCATATTTAATCAAATTCAAGTCTTTGCTTCTGTTTTATATTTTTTAAAGTTCTGTTTTAAAGGCTTATTTACATTTTAATCATCAAAAAACATGTCTAATCAAATTCAGTTATATTTTTCTCAAATTTTTTTTTTTTTTTTGGTGTTGTGATTTAATTGTATTACTGCTTTGAGAAGTACGTTTTACAATACCATAATTTCTTCAGATTAAATCAAACTTTTATTTTGTAATAATATCATATCAATAATATCAATATCAAAGTCCTGCTTGCTCTATATCCTGCAGATCTGACCCAGACCTCAGAAGAAATCACTGCGACGTCAGTGAAGGCGCCCACTCGGAAACGGAAATGCTCGCAAACTGAATCTGATGTGAAGGAAGACGCTCGTGTTCCTCTTCCTGTGACGGACAGCTCCGCCCCCTCCAGCGCTGCAGGTCTTATAATAATTCGTATAATTGAGCGTTGACAAAATCTGAAAGACATTACTCGTTTTATTTTATGAATTATTTTAAAGCTGCAATACAGTAGATGTGGGTAAAAATGAACTCAATTACATTATTATACAAATATATACAAAAAAATTTTTTTAATTGTCTAATCAATTTGTTCATTGTTTGAATTTTACTTTTAAAATGTAGAAGAGAAATCAATTTACTCAATTTACAGATTCAAAGAGGAAACGGCTCACAGAAGAGAAGACGTCTCCCCCAGAAGAACCGGAGAGGAGCGAGGTCAACAAGATAAACACACAAGATAAGGAGGAACAGAAAGAAACGCAGAATAAACCCAAACAGACAAACAGTGACATTCTGATCATCCCTGAAAAGCAGGACGAGCCAAAAGAGGAAAAGAAAGCAGTAGTTGAAGAGGTGAGAGCGGACGAAAGCACTTTAGAGATACGGTGGAGGAGCAGCGGTCTGACGTCTGTCTGTGTGTCTGTGTCTCGTAGAAGAGTAAGATCCCGGCCGAGAAGAGGCAGAGCGTGCTGAAGTCCCTTCAAGGATTGGTGACGTCCACCAGAGGAAAAACACAGACCGGCACAGAACAGACGGCGCAACTCGAGGAGCCGCAAAAACAGCCTGAGAAGAGCAGCGGAGCCCAGAGCGAGAACCGCACCCTGGTCAAAACGACAGCGGAGGAGAAGAAAGATCCCGAGCAGAATGGAAAACATGAGAGCGAGTGAGTGAGATCAGTCAGCACTGATGAGTCACTGAATGTGACTGATATTTACATTTACATGTGCATGCAGAAACACATCGAGTCTAATCATAAACACCGTTCACACAGAACAAGAGCGATAACTATAACTGTGAACAGTAACATAAAAGTAACACAAACGGCACAGAGCAACGAAATCACTGGAATCACTTTCAGAGATTTTTTTTTTTCAGCTGGTGAATGCTAAAAACATTGACAGCCAATCAGAATCCAGTTGACTTTAATGAGTTTGAGCAGGCGACACAACCGCAGCGCTTAGACTAAACAGAATGATATTGTGCATTGGTATAGACTAGGGATGTGCACCACAACTAATCTGATAGTTGTTTAAACGAAAGTTTTGTTTCCAACTAGTCTAAAAGCAAGAGGCCCCCAAAAGATACCCATACTCGGAATTTGTGCTCCGCATTTAACCCATCCAAGTGCGCACACACAGTAGTGAGTAGTGAACAAACACACACACACCCGGAGCAATGGGCAGCCATATTTTGTTGGGGGATCGGCGCCTTGCTCAAGGGACACTCACCTCAGTCGTGGTATTGAGGGTGGAGAGAGCACTGGTTATTCACTCCACCTTCAATCCCTGCCGGACCTGGGACTCGAACCCGCAACCTTTCGGTTACGAGCCCGACTCTCTAACCATTAGCATACAAAAGAAGAGCCACTGCGTAGCTTATTTATTCAAATCAGCTGGGGAAATACAGAACAATCTAAAATCAATCAATAGCCTGACAGAATTATTCATCTTCATATAACGTTAGACAACATTAAAACACAAAACAATAGAAACGTTTATCAAGGAATAGCATTAAAACAGCTTTTAAAAACTTACATCATGCATGTCATTTAAAAACAAAATAATGCAACAATGCCCATTTTACTTACTCGAGACCATGTGTTTTTGTTCAGTAAATTATCAACGTGGTCTGGTGAACTGTTGCAAAAAATGTGCTCGGCAAGAACTGAAGTCGCAGGCACGCAGGTAAACGAAAAGCAAGGCGATAGAGTTTTTAGAAGGCACCTGGAATTCTTACACCACCACCGAAGTGGGTCTTCATTTAGAGGAATAGACGGCGCAGGTTGTAGTGAATGCCGTGATTGATGTTTGCTGGCTTTAGCTAGCCTGACCTTAAGACGTGCCTGTTATGGATCGCTCCAGTAGAGTTATTGTAAGCCAACTTGATATTACACCGTTTACGCAAAACTTTTCCGTTTCCTTCTAATTCAAAATAATCCCACACCTTAGTCTTTTGTAATCATCATTATAGTTGTCATAAATTATCGTTATTGTTGAAATTATAATAGCACTAGTTATTATAGTTATAATAGCTAGCATTATTGATATAGCTTTGTTTTTTGTTAGAATTACTGATTATATTCATTATCGTTATTGTTACAGTTTCATTACTATCGTTATACTTTATGGTTATAGTTTTATAGTTGTCGTCATAATAGTTATTAATATAGTTATCGTTGTTATAGTTGTCGTCATCATTATAGTTATTGTCAGCGTTGGGGGTAACGCAAGTTACATAGTAATATTACTTTTTTACTAGTAAAGTAACGCATTACTTTTGAATTTCTAAAAAAATATCGGAGTTACTTTTTCAAATAAGTAACACCACTTACTTTTTTTCCCCCATTTATTGGCTGACAAGTCTCCTGTTGGGAAATTAGGAGTAAACATAATGTGACTGTATTCTAGACTAAATGTGAACATGCGTTAATTCGTCTCACTCACAAAAAACAGATTGAGTATTCCTCAAAATGAATAAAAACAGTGAAATGCAAACTGAGAATATGACGCAACCCTGCAATAATTAAATACGTTAAA
>JAHKKF010529350.1:34642-45157 GCA_019740295.1 Labeo calbasu | reverse complement strand
AGAAAGTAATAGTAAGATAGAGATTTCCTCAGAAGAATAAGACTCTAGGAAGCTACAACCACTCTGCAACACTAGACCGGAACCGGAAGCGTCACCAAGGTTCCAAAGGAGAAGGAAAACTTGCTAGCTTGTTGCTAACATGTCGTCAACATGTTTCTAACATGATTAGCATGTTACTAGCATGTTGTTAACATGATTAGCATGTTACTAACATGTTGTTAACATGATTAGCATATTACCAACATGTTGCTAAGATATTAGTATGTTACTAGCTTGTTGCTAACATGTTTCTAGCATAATAAGCACGTTACTAGCATGTTAACATGATTAGCAAATTACTAGCATGATTAGCATGTCATTAACATGTTTACTAACATGTTGCTAGCATGATTAGCATGTTTGAACCAGCTAAAACTGGAGTGGTGTGGATTATTGTGATGTTTTTATCAGCTGTTTAGTCTCATTCTGACAGCACCCATTCACTACAGAGAATCTACTGGTGAGACAGTGACGGAATGACATTTTTGATGAAGAAACAAACTCATCCTAATCTTATTCTTGTTAGGTAAGTGTCAGGCACTGGTTCTATGGGAACTCAGGTGTCTCTGTGCTCTGCATCGCTCCCCAATGACACAACGTCTGAACTGTGAAAGCAGAGTTGGTTTGGCTCGTTTTCCTGACACACTGACCATGACCAGGTCTTGGCACACTAACAAAAACCCTGAAAAACCATCAAAACTGGGGGACGGATGCGTCCCAGACTTTAAGCCCACAGATAAGATTAAAGAGTGAAGACAAGCTCTGCTGTTTGACACTAACCAATTATAAAGAATAAAAGAATAACTTGTCCAAAAATGAAAAGAGAAGATAATTCTGTCAGCTTTTGAGCTTTCTTATGTGGAACCAAAAAGTGAAAAAAAATTGAGTAAAGTATGAAAACAAACTTGTGAGTTGACTTGAGCAAGCCAAGCCTGAAAGTCTGAAGCAGTTGTATGTTGCTAGCATGATTTAACACATTGCTTACATAATTTAACATGTTGTTAACATGTTGTTAGCATGATTAACAAATTACTAACATGTTGCTAGCATGATTCGAATGTTTGCTAACAAGTTTTTACATGATAAAAATATTACTAGCATGTTTGTAACATGATTAGCGTTACTAGCTTGTTGCTAGCATGTTGTTAGCGTTTCTAGCATGATTAGCATGTTAACGTTTCTAATATGATTAACATGTTAACATGTTGTTAGCATTTCTAGCATGATTTGCATGTTACTAGCATGTTGCTAGTACGATTATTATGTCACTAGCTTGTTGTTAGCACGTTTCTAGTATGATTAACATATTACTAGCAGGTTGTTAACATGATTAGCATGTTGCTAGCCAGTTGACATGACCAACAAGTTACTAACATGTTGCTAGTGTATTTCTAGCATAATTAACATGTTATTAGCATTTTGCTAACATGATTAGTATGTTAATAGCACGTTACTAACATGATTAGCAAGTAACTAACATGTTATCAAGTGTCTAGTATGATTAGCAAATTACTAACATTTTGCTAACTTGATTAGCATGTTGGTATCATGTTTCTAGTATGATTAACACATTACTAGCATGTTGTTAACATGATTAACATGTTGCTAGCCAGTTAGCATAACTAACAAGTTACTAACATATTGGTAACAATATTTGCAAGCTAGTAACATGTTACTAGCATGATTAGAAAGTTACTAGCATGTTGCTTACAAGTTTCTAGCATAATTAGCAGGTTATTAGCATGTTGCTAACATGATTAACAAGTTACTAGCATATTGCTAACATGTTTCTAGTATGATTAACAAGTTACTAGCATGTTGCTAACGTGTTTCTAGCATGATTAGCATGTTTAAACCAGCTAAAACAGGAGTGATGTGAATTACTTGTGGATTATTGTGATGTTTTCAATCTGCCGTTTGGACTCTCATATTCTGATGGCACTCATTCACTTCAATAGATCCATTGGTAAGCAAGTGATGGAATGACATTTCTACCAACGATGAAAAAACAAAAAGTGAACCAAAAAGTAAAAAAAAAAAAAAAAAAAAGTCAAGTTTCAAATGTACAATGCAAAGGCATGTTGAGTAAATGATGACAGAACAATAATTTCTGGTGAACTATCCCTCTAGTATCAATCACAAATCTTTACAAATGCAATATATTCTGGAGAACAGATACAGCACACTCCTAACACAACAGATCACTCCTTTTGTACATTAATCTACTGTGGAATTCAATCTTGAATGTTTTATGATAATCTGAAACAATAGTCGAGTCCTGAACTACAGTATAATGCAGATGGAAAATCTGCTGTTGATCTGTGCATCCATTTGTTTTGCATCCACATTTGTTCTCGTTTAAAGCAGAGATCTATGTGAGAGCATTACAAAAACACCATCAGAGAAAAACAGCGAATCAGAGCAATAACTATATGTTCTTTATCAAAGGCCTGCTTCACTGCACATCAGACGATATCAAACACATTCACTTCAAACTCAAGACTGACAGACCAAATCTGAACGTCTTCAAACCCAGTTATTTTGTTATAAATTTCAGGTGAATCTACAGACAATAAACATCATGCAAAGAGCAAATCAAACAGACAGACACGCAGTGCTTTGGCTGAGCATCTGATCTGCTACAGATATTAAGAGCATAAACCAGGAGGTCCTGGACAAACTTCACCTGGAAAACTCACAGGACGGGTCCTCGATTAAAGCTCAAGAGCGATTTGATGGGCAAAACATCCCCTTCACATAAACAACATTAGCTGTCATTTAGAATTAATCATACACAAAAGACGTCTCTCTGCTTAGGCACACAAACAGAAGACACAAATAAAACGGCCGGAGAACATTCACTCAACTCTAACTTGTACAAAAACTCTTCAATTAAAGCTTATCTGAATATTCATCAATGAGAATCAAATCACATGCATCTTTATATAAACAAGCTCAAAAATATTCAGGCCTAAATGTATAATTTATGTCTGAATTGCATATAAAATTTCCATGCAATTGGATTGAACTTAATGTGATGCATATTTGTCAGTCATGCATAAACAAAACAGGTCAGATTATTGTAATATTACTAAAAAATTGATTGGGTCATTCCGTGTCAACTCAACCAGAGGTCCCCGGATCAAATTTCTGATTTTGCTAACATTTTTTTTTTCTAAAGAAAGATAGACATGTATAGTGATGAAAGCCAAAATATGAAAAGTCACGGATGAATATTTACTGAGTAATCCACTGTTTTGTAGAGGGAGGTCAAAATGGCAATTTTCACCTGAGATTCAAAGTCAAGTTACAGGGATGTAAAAATGACTTAAGAAAGATGGCAGCATCATTATGTTATTTTTACACAGAGATTGGTGGTTTTAATAGTAAAATCGGTTGACTTTATCATTGTTGCATTATGTGCCAATGGTGATCATTCAAAAATGAGTACACAGCACTTTTTAATTTTTTTTTCTTCTCTAAGGTTTGTGTGCCTTTAAAGGAGAAGTCCACTTCCAGAACAACAATTTACAAATAATTTACTCACCCTCTTGTCATCCAAGATGTTCATGTCTTTCTGTCATCAGTCGTCAAGAAATGATGGTTTTTGAGGAAAACATTTCAGCATTCTTCTCCATATAATGGACTTCACTGGTGCCCCGATTTTGAACTTCCAAAATGTAGTTTAAATGCAGCTTCAAAGACTCTAAATCGATCTAAATCTAAATCGAAACGATCACTTATTTTTTTTCGAAAAATACAAATTTGTATACTCTTTAAGCACAAAAGCTGGTGTAGCACAGGCTCTGGGATGCACGTCCACGACGCTACGAATTTGTGATGGGTCGTTCTTAAATGATTCTTTCATTTTGAATGAATCTTTAATGTGACTCGGGAAGAACGAGTCGTCTCAGGGAGTGATTTGTTCAACATCCTATTAGGTTCAGTACTGGAATTAGTTCACCTGTTTCGAGTCTTCGGGTTTTTCGAATGGTTCTTTCATCTTATGGGGCGTCACGTGATGAATGAACGACTCGAACCCGAAAACTTGTCAGATAAGAGGTGAGGTGAGCTAATCATAGACTAAAGACCCAGGTAAACAATGAATTAATCTTTTCTGTTTCTTGTAGCATTATAGTTTTGTCTTGTTTGTAGTGTGATCAACGTTTGTGTAAGCAGTAGATGTGTTATGTGTTAAAGATTTGTTCATTTTGCTGAACGAGACTCAAGGGTCCGAATCGGTAAAATGATCCGAACTTCCCATCACTACTACAAATCACATCTAAGTTCATCGTCAGTGTACTCCGGCTCAAAAAGGTAGAGAATGGTGAAAAACTCCATCTTATTTTCTCCTACAACTTCAGAATCATCCGACATTGTTTGTAAACAGTGTTTGACTTACTTGCACTTTCTTAGTCTTTGTGCATTCGCTTTGTAAACACTGGGTCTGTAGTTCCGAATGACCTTTCGACGTGATTCAATAGTACGTAGCGTCGTGGACGCGCATCCCAGAGCCTGTGCTACACCAGCTTTTGTGCTTAAAAAGTGTACAAATTTCTATTTTTCGAAAAAAATGAGCGATCGTTTCGCTAGATGAGACTCTTCTTCCTCGTCTGGGAACGTTTAGAGCCTTTGAAGCCGCATTTAAACTACATTTTGGAAGTTCAAAATCGGGCACTAATAAAGTCCATTATAAATCCTGAATTTTTTTCCTTTAAAAACCATAATTTCTTCACGACTGAAGACAGAAAGACATGAACATCTTGGATGACAAGGGGGTGAGTACATTATTTGTATATTGTTGTTCTGGAAGTGGACTTCTCCTTTAACTCAAGAAGTATTAAAAATGTTGCAATATGATTTTAAATTCTAGTTTAAATTCTAGTCTACTTTTCTTTTGGAATCTTAATTTTCAAGGCCCTGCATTGTTCAGTCCCAGAGACAACCGGAATCTAAAATCATACGGTGATATCTTTAGTACTTCTTGAGTTAAAGGCAAACAGAAAAAAATAATATTTATGGCACTCAGACTGGTTTGTTCAATGCAGTTGTCTTGACAGAGGGAAACGAGATACATATTTTCTTTTAAAGAGGAATGTGTGAAGAACAAATAATGTTGAAACTAAGCAAGTATCATATTTTTGACCACTGAAGATGTTCATTTTAACATTTTACTCCTGGAGCCATATTGAAATTCCAATATCTCTGGAACTGAATCATACAGGGCCTTAAAACCGAAGATGCCAAAAGGAAAGTTTGTTAAGACCCAACATCTAAAAGGGCATTAAGATATCTTTAATACTTCTTGAGCTACAGGCATTCAAACTCTGGGGGAAAACACATGAAAAGTGCTGTTTCCCCATTTTTGAATGGTCACCATTGGCACATAATGAAACAAAGATTGATAAAGTCAACAGATTTTATAAACAGACCTACCAATCTCTGTGTAAACATAATATTATTATGTATTAATAGTGCATTACTCAGTAAATATTCATCTATGGCATTTAATATTTTAGCTTTCATCTTTATTTATGCATTTCATTCACCAGAAAAAAAAAAAAAAAAAAATCAAATCCATTTTTAGCCTCTGGCTGGCATGAAATAACCCATATGGAACCGTACTGTGATCCCAATATCTCTGGAACTAAATTATATACAGCCTTAAAAACTAAAATAACAAAAGAAAAGTTAAGTAAGAACCAGAATCTAAAATGATTTTAAAATATCTTTAATATTACACTTGAAAAACAAAAAAGGTCTTTTCCCATGTTTTAACAATTTACTCATGGAGCCAAATTAAGATTCCTATATCTCAGGAATTGAACCATACTGGGCCTTAAAAATCAAGATACAAAAAGAAAAGTTTATTATGAACCAGAATCTAAAAGGATATTGGGATATCTTTAATAGTTCTTGAGTTACAGGCACACAAACTTTTGGGAAAAGCACACAAGTAGTGATTTTTCCCATATTGGAACTGTCATCATTGGCGTATATTGCACCTAAGATTGATAAAGTCAACTGATTTCACTAACAGAGCTACCAATCTCTGTGTAAAAGTAACATTATGATGCTGCCATCTTTCTAAAATCAGTTTTACACCCCTGTAATTTGGCTCTGAATCTCAGGTGAAAATTTCCATTTTGACCCCCTCTATAAAATAGTGGATTAATCAGTAAATATTCATCCATGATGTTTAATATTTTGGCTTTCATCACTATACATGTCTATCTTTCTTCAGAAAAAAATATTTGCAAAATCAAAAATCTGAGCCGGGGAAGTTTATGAAATTTGGTCGTTTTGACACGAAATGACCTGGATGTGTTTTAAATACACAATAATGAGCTTTATATATTTATCTTCAATAAATCAAATGTTTTTGAATTGATGAATATAATTGTTTTCACAATGAACAGGTTTATGCTGATTATAAGCTGTTTGAATTAATGCAAAACAACTAATGCCATGGTTTTTCGAGTCTCATATGGTACAGTTTTCAATTCTTATGATGTAATTCTTACAATGGCATTGTTACATGCAATTCTTGTATGACACTTTATATGCAATTTTGTTTGTTTATTGTATTTGGTTCAGAAAGCATTTGGCAGATAATAAAAGCAAAATAGTAAAGAAACTACTACCAGACTTCAACAAAATCACAAAAGAGCAGCAGTACAGAAAACAATATCATTAAAAACAGTTATGAAATCATTCACAACTAGAATTACAAAAACGCAAACGCATGGTCCAAAAATGGTTTAAATAAAATCAGTGTCTTTGTATTTTGTAAAAAAAAAAAAAAAAAAGCCCAAAGAGTTTCTGGAGTATTTGGCAATCGACTCCAAACGCTCTCTGCATCTGCTCCCCTGAAGCCAAACTACTGAGCTCTTTTACTGATAATTGAGCTGATTTACCTGGAGAATATGGCAGAGATCCAGTGTCTCATTCCTCTGATGACAACAGAGAAGAGCTGAGTCTAATATTTGTGGCTTGTGTGTGTGGTTTATTTATTTATCATGTTATGCCATCTCAACGTCAAAGGCTATAATCATGGCAAACTCAAGAACAATATAATTTAAAATGACAAAAATTAATAATAATAAAAAAATCTTAATAACAATACTTCACTGAATACAATAATTTAAGAATATAATCTTTATAAACTATATAAAAAAAAACTATAAAAATGATATACAATCTTAATACAAAATACATTACATATAATACATATAATACATTATATACAAAAATAATTCACAATGGCAATTCTTCTCCTTTCCATAAATGTACACGCGTCTAAATCTTGTGTAAACTATTCTACATCTTATAGATAAAGTCTGGTCATTTGTGCTTTCAAAATATATCCAGTGATTTCATTTTCAGTTAGAACTGGATTCACTTTATAAAACTTGTTATGAATACATTCCTTAAAAGACAATTAACATTCAGAAAGATTGTCAATTTAATTGAACTGACATTATTTGATGCTTAAATTTTAATTTAAAAATTAATTTATTTTCAATCTATTTTTTATTTGGTCTTTTTTTATTTAAATTATGCAGTTTATGTAGTACATTTTTCATTTTTTTCTATATTAAATTTTCGTAATTAATATGTTATATATTATATATTTTTTAACAATACAAATTTAGTTTAGAACTGGACTGACTTCATATAATATAATATAATATAATATAATATAATATAATATAATATAATATAATATAATATAATATAATATAATAAAGGATACATTTTTTAAACAATTAACATTTAGTAACATTATCAATTTATTATTTATTTGTATACTTTTCTAATTAATTTTTAATAATTAATTTAATATATTTATTTAAAAAATACATTTTGTTTATAACTGGATGTTCTTCACATAAAATAATATAATGAATACATTCCTTAAACGACAATTAACATTCAGAAATATTATCAATTTAATTGAGCTGACACTATTAGATACATTTTTAATTCAGAAATCAATTTTTTTATTTTTTATTTTGTCTATTTTTTTATTTATTTAAATGATGCAGTTTATGTAATACATTTTTTTCATTTTTTCTACAAATTTTCTCATTTTTGTACTTTTCCAATTCATTTTTATTAATTAATTTAATATATTCATTAAAAAAAAAAAACACAGATTTTGTTTATAACTGGATCATCTTCATATAATATAATACATTCCTTAAATGACAATTAACATTCAGAAATATTATCAATTTAATAAAACCGACACTATTAGATGACTTTTTTACTTATTTAAATTATGTAGTTTTTTTGTATGTAATACATTTTTTTCCTACACATTTTCTTTTTTATATACTTGTCTAATTAATTTTTTATTCATTTAATATATTCATTTAAAAAATACAGATTTTGTTTATAACTGGATCGTCTTCATAATATAATATAATATATAATGAATACATTCCTTAAACGACAAATTAACATTCAGAAATATTATCAATTTAATAAATCCGACACTTTTAGATGATTAATTTTTAATTTAGAAATTAATTTTCTATTTATTTTTAATTTTGTCTAATTTTTTATTTATTTAAATTATGTAGTTTATGTAATTTTTTTCTCAATGTTTTTCTATACATTTTCTTATTTTTATACTTTTCTAATTATTTTTTATTAATAAAAAACTGGATCAACTTCATATAATATAATACAACGGATACATGCCTTAAACGACAACATTTAGATACGATCAGATGAGAACAAACCTTGAACAAAGCTGAACAATGACTCTACTGTGTTCTGTTAGAGCTGATTTACAGCCAGAATTGAGTTTCATAATTGATGAACTTTGCAACATTAACAGTTATTTTGCTGTTTATTACCGTGAAGCTGCTTTGAAACAATCTGTATTATATAAGGCACTACAGAAATAAATGTGGCTTGACAATTCATAAAAGCATGAAGTGCATCTAAAATGCAATTAACGTACTCGTATACATCAGAGGAGTAATGAAAGACTGTCTTTGCATTATTTAAGTATAGTACAGTGAATCTCACACAGGCTGCTCTTCAGGAAGCTCTTAGATGAGTTTCGTTCGTTTCAGTTCCTCTGCCCTCCAGCTCTTCTGTGAGGCCCTGATAATCGTGAAGCACTTTCAAAAATCGTTTCCACCGTCCTAATTGCATGTTTACATGCGTTCGGCTAAGGAAGTGTTATAAGAGCTTCAAGAGACACAGACCAGGTGTTTAATGTGCCTTCAATTACAGCTCATATGAAGCACATTACTGAACACATTCTGCACGGCGCTGCTGCTCTGACCTCCAATCACAAACCAAAAATCTCGTTTCATTTCATTTTGTGCATTTTGATTAGACTCTATGGTCAGAGTTTGCTTTTTCAAGCTGCTTTTCAAAATTGAACAAGTGGATTTATGCTATTAATCTGCAAAAAGTTCACATTTTACTGTTAATTTTGGCTTTATAATTTTGAATTCTGACTAACTTTGAAGCTTCAAATCTCATTATCATCAATAACTGAAAATAAAACTAATAAAACATTTTTTTAAATAAAAAAAAAAAAGAAATAAAATAAATATAAAAAAAATCTTAAACATTTTATTTTTTAGTTGCCAGTGCAAAATTCCTAAAAAGTACTAAACAACTAAAAATAACCTATAAAGTAAAATAAAAAATAAACTATAAATAAATATTTTGATAAAACTAATAAAAATAACAAAATAAAAACGCATTAAAATGAACACTTTAACTAAAATTAAAATTCAATTTTAAAATATAAAATATAATTTAAATAAAAAATAATTTATAATTCAAAATATTAACGAAAACTATAACAGTGTATCAGTAATGTTAAGCTGTAATTACAAAATGATATATATATATTTTTTATCATAAAATCCCCTCAAAGTTTAAATAACACTAACTAAAATTAAAATAAAATTAAATATAAAATATAATTTTTAAATTAAAAAAATTGTAATTCAAAATATTAACAAAAACTATAACAGTATAACAGTAATATTAAGCTGTAATTTAATTTAATTTAATTTATTAAAATAAACAATTTTTTATATATAAAATATAATTTTTAAATAAAAAAATAATTTATAATTCAAAATATTAACAAAACTATAACAGTATATAAGTAATATTAAGCTGTAATTTAATTGTATTAATTTAATTAATTAAAATAAACTAAAATTTTAAAGTTTTACATAAAAAAATAATATATAATTCAAAATATTAACAAAAACTGTAACAGTATATCAGTAATATTAAGCTGTAATTTAATTTAATTTAATTTATTAAAATAAACATTTTTTTATATATAAAATATAATTTTTAAATAAAAAAATAATTTATAATTCAAAATATTAAAACTATAACAGTATATAAGTAATATTAAGCTGTAATTTAATTGTATTAATTTAATTAATTAAAATAAACTAAAATTTTAAAGTTTTACATAAAAAA
>JAHKKF010529350.1:20249-34592 GCA_019740295.1 Labeo calbasu | reverse complement strand
AAGACCCAGGTAAACA
Organism: Labeo calbasu; assembly: GCA_019740295.1. Taxonomy (NCBI): domain Eukaryota; kingdom Metazoa; phylum Chordata; class Actinopteri; order Cypriniformes; family Cyprinidae; genus Labeo; species Labeo calbasu. The sequence continues at coordinate 34,576 of JAHKKF010529350.1, read as the reverse complement.
ATGAATTAATCTTTTCTGTTTCTTGTAGCATTATAGTTTTGTCTTGTTTGTAGTGTGATCAACGTTTGTGTAAGCAGTAGATACATTTGTAACATTTGTTTTACATTTTGCTAAAATGAACGAAATGACTCGAAAAAAGATTCGTTCATTTTGCTGAACGAGACTGAAAGGTCCAAGTCAGTTAAATGATCCGAACTTCCCATCACTATAAAATACTTTATAGCAGCGTGTCACGCATATGGCATAAGTTGTCACAGTGTGCAACAATTATGAAATAAAAAAACAATATTTTGACCAGTAAAACTACAAAATATGTGTATAATTAATAAATTGTATAAAATTACTAAATTGAACACAGGACAGCTTGTCCTGACCTGACATTTCTGAAAAAAAAAAAAAAAAAAAAAAAATTTCCCTAAAATCACCCTCCGTTTAATAATTGATTTTTTGTCGTAATGTATGTTAGTGGGGTTTTATTGTGATTATTTTTATATGATTATTTTGTAATTTTAATTGTAGGACTTAACAGGTAAACTAAACTAAACTAAAACTAAAACCATAAAAAACGTTTGTTACTTAAAATAATAAAATAAAATTTAACTGAAATAAAATAAAGTATAAAAACATAAACTTACTCAATTTGTACTAGTTTGTACTAGTTTGTTTTTACTTTGTGCCTAGGCAGCATTTTTCACTTTCATTTAGTTTAACTTTATGTACTAAAATTACTAAAAACTGAAATAATAATAAAAACTACAAAGGTTTTTGGGCAGTAAGATTTTCAATGTTTTTTAAAGAAGTCTCTTCTGCTTACCAAGCCTTTGATCCAAGCCTTTGATCCAAAATACAGCAAAAGCATTAATATTATGAAATTATTTTTATTTTATTGTCATTACTCCAGTCTTCACTGTCACGTGATTCTTCATAAATCATATTATAATTATAGAAATTAATAATCTTATTTAGCAAGGACACTTTAAATTGATCAAAAGTGATGATAAAGACTTTTATAATGTTACAAAAATATATGTATTTCAGATAAACTTTCTATTCATCAAAGAAACCTAAAAAAAATCTACTCAGCTGTTTTTAGCACAGTAATAAATGTTTTTTGAGCAGCAAATCAGAATATTTGAATGATTTCTGAAGGATCATGCGACACTGAAGACTGGAGTAATGATGCAAAAAATTCAGCTTTGAAATCACAAGTATAAATTACATTTAGTATAGTCAAATAGAAAACAGTTATTTTAAATAGTAAAAATATTTCAAAGTGTTACTGTTTTTGCTGTACTTTGGATCAAACAAATGCAGGCTTGGTGAGCAGAAGAGACTTCTTTGAAAAACATAAAAAATCTTACTGTTCAGAAACCTTTAACTAGTAGTGTATGCAGACATATTTGAAAAAAAAAAAAACTAATAAAAAAGACAAAACACAACAAAATTACTAAAACCTTAACTTAAAAAAAAACAACAAGCAACAACAACAATGAAACAACAGTTCAGAATATTTAAAAATATTAATGAAAACTATAACAGTATCTCAGTGATACTAAAATACACAATGCGTTCACAAAAAATATATAAATTTAAGAGATCTAGGTGTTTGTATCCAAAATACAAAACTATTGCTAGAGGAAACAAGCATGTATGTGTTTGGTCTCACTCAAAATCTACAGCCCTTATAACAATTAGCACTTGTCTCCCCTATTACATATAAATTACCATAACAAAAACAATCAAACAAGTTACCATAACCAAAAAAAACCATTATATATTACTATTACTCTGTCGCTAATCGCTAAGCTGTGTGCAATGTGCTTCAACTATGAAAACTGATAAAATATGTATATAATACATAACATAAATGTAGAGCATTTTTTTCACAGACCACCATTAAGAGGAAATCAAAGGGAAAATATATAAAAACAAATCAGATTCAGACATGAATGCAAGCAGGTCATAAATATCTGAAACAATTTAGCATACATTGCCTATATTTTCTTGTCCAGCTATAATTGGAGAAAAGTGTAATTTCAGCAATAGTAAAATATTCAATGAAAAATCTGGTTTACATTAAAGGAACCATATGTGCATATTACTGTTGCTTCCCTTCAATATGCATGTCTGTATATGAAAATGTAAATTGACAGATGGATTATATTGAAGGCCAGATGCATAATGTAGGCTGGCTGAAAGTCACCCAGTTGCCGAGCTGACTTTTGTCCAGTGGAAGGAAAGGAGAGGGATTTGTGGCCAACTCTGGATCCTGACACAGATTTATGCCTGTATCTGGGGCAAAGCTGCTCTGTGCTTTGCGGAGCGCCAGATACAAAACGTTCCATCCTCAGAGATAATTGGTAGTTTAATGAGACTGTAACATTTTTAGGGTTAAAATGTCAATGAAGGAGACGTACATGTCTAGATGCATGTCTACAATGGACCCAGTCCTTTCTTTTGACAGCGTTGTCAGTCATTTCTTTGTCTCACCTTTTAAACATTTCAAATAGGCTGTAGCCTACTTTCACAGTTACTTATAGTAAAACACAGGAGGGAGTTGAAAGCTCCTGTCGTTTGTCTGCACAGAAGGAAAGGAAGCACATCATCTGCTCAACTCCACCATATCACCTATCCATACAAATGTGAACATAATCAGCATCACAGATTAGCACTATCTGCTCATTTATTTTTGTCATACACATAATACTGAGAAGTTGATCATGAGACTGGTTCTTAACTGACTAGTCTTCGACCTTTGAATGAAATGTGACGGTAATTACATGATTTGCATACAAAAACTGAACTTGTCTGACGTGTAAATGCAAATGCGTGACGCAGATGACAGTTGTTCGGTTGATATTTTCAACACTCTCGCTTTAACAAATCATTTACAAACATACGAGGAATATAAATCAGATGTGATGCAGTTGGCCTGACTGGCTCTGGTCATTTTAATATTTAATCAAATAGTTTCCTTATGCTCTTGCTATTAACATATACGCACTTGCTCTTGTTGATAGAGTGTTATATAGACTGATGCCTTCATCAGCTCTGTATTCGACCAGCAGCAGCACACACTCTGTGCTCCAAAAGCTGTTTAGTAAGGAGCTTAAGCGTGCAGGAAAAGCTGGAAATGTAACAGAGTTTGCCAGTCGGTGTGTGTCTAACTCCTTACTGCCAAACATCAAATCCGTCAATGCGGCTCTTTGTCAGAGCCTGCTTTTCCTTTTCCTCTTCCTTGCTTTCTTTTTTTTCAATAGTTCCTCTCCTGTCTTTCAGTTCCTCCATCTCTCTGCACGTTCGTGATTGGGACAGAGCTGCCGTGGTTCAGAGGATGTAAGGACATGTATGTCTTTTAAAAGGAAGAACGGAAGCTAAATCACACAGAAAAGAGGAAAGAGAAGGAATTTTACTGACAAAGTAAGTGATGTCATTTATCTTGCTTAATATTATGTGAAGCACATATTTGTAATGTTTTTAAAGAAGTCTTTTCTGCTCATCAAGGCATTTATTTGATTAAAAATACAGAAAAACAACAGTTATACTGTGAAATATTATTGTAATTTTAATATTGTGGTTTTCTATTGTAATAGAATTTATTCCTGTGATGCAAAGCTTTCATTACTTAAGTCTTCAGTGTCAAATGATCCTTCAGAGATCATTCTAAAGTGCTGATTTATTATCAATGTTGGAAACAGTTGTGCTTAACATATATATATATATCTAGTTGAAATGTGTGATACTTTTCTTTAGAATTCTTTGATAAATAGAATGTTAAAAACAGAATTTATTTAAAATTGAAATCTTTTCTTTCTTTGTTTAAAAGAAATTAATATTTTTATTCAGCAAGGATAGATTCAGCAAAAATTTATCTTGTTAAAAAAAAAAAAAAAAAAAACTCAAGCCGCACAAGTGTTTTCAACACTTATAATAAATAATTATATAAATAAATAATTTCTGAAAGATCATGTGACACTGAAGACTGGAGAAATAGTTGATAAAAATTCAGCTTTGCATCTCAGAAATAAATTTTATTTTAAAGTATATTACAAATAGAAACAGGTATTTTAAATTGCAATATTATTTCATAATATTACTTTTATTTCTGTATTTTTGATCAAATAAATGGACTTTTGATGAGCATAAGAGAAATAAAAGGGGTCAGTAAGATTTTTGTTTTTGAAAGAAATTGTATTTATTCAGCAAAAATATTGTATAATGTTATGAAAGATTTCTATTTGAAATAAATGTTGTTCTGTTGAACTTTTTATTCATCAAAGTATCCCAAAAAATGTATCAAAAAACAAACAAAAAAAAACTGTGTTTTCAACATTAATAATATGAAATGTTTCTTGAGCAGCAAATCTGCATATTAAATTATTTCTGAAGAATCACATGGCACTGAAGTCTGGAGTAATGATGCTGAAAATTCAGTTGTGCATCACAAGAATAAATTACATTTTAAATATATATTAAATTAGAAAACAGTTATTTGAAAATGTACTAATATTGCTGATTTACTGTATTTTTGATCAAAATAAATACAGCTTTGGTAAGCATAGAAGACTTTGTACCAACACCAAAGTTTTTAAATGGTATTGTATGTAAGAAGGTTAATTTTTGGTCCATTTTTTTTCTGCCATGTTTTTCTGTGTGTATTTATTTGTCATGGCAGCATATCAGTTGGGCTGTGCCGGAAGTTTCTGATTAATCTGTAGTTGTAGGATTAATACTTACAGTGTTCTTTATGCAGTGCCATCCAGCCCAAAGATTATCTTCATATTCTGTGTGATTCATGTCTGATGCACTGTAGTTATCAGCTTTGTTATCATGGCAAAGAAATGTTAACATGTTAACAAGCTGTTACATGCTGATTATGCATAGTCTGCATAATAGTCCCCCCCCCCAAAGGAATACGTAAGAATTTAAACTTGAGTAGTAAAACATGAAGACATATTTTATTTAGTTTAACAATAGCTTACATACTATTGGAGTTTCTTGTGTGAATTAGGCAAGCAAACACAATAGAGTACCAAATGTCAAAAAAGGGATGGACTGGATGGACTTTGCATGGGTTTTGTCTGTTGCATATCTGTGTTATCAAGGCAGGGTCGGTGATAAGAAATGTTTGTTGTTATAATAAAGGATATGGATGCCAATAAGGTTGAAACGCACATTGTTCAAAATAAGGACACAGTCTGACATATTTCACTTGTTCTGGAGGAAGTCACAAATTCAGTTTGACAATGAGGAGAGTGCTAAAATAATAATATTCTGCTTTTAAAACACATGTGATTCATACAGCACATTAATGGATTTAATAAAAGGAAATTGATGCTGTTGTGTATTCACTTGTATATACTAACATGCAAAAGTATGGGTCTGTAAGATTTTTTTTCCTGCAAGGCAATGCAATGCATTTATTTGATCAAAAATACAGTAAAAACAGTAATGCTGTAAAATATTATTTAAATTTCAAGTTACTCTTTTCTATTTTAATATATTTTAAAAAGTAATTTCTTCCTGTGATGGCAAAGCTCAGTTTTCAGCATCATTACTTAATACAAGCTTAATATTTATTTATTTATTTATTTGTGGAAACTTTATTTTTATTTAAGAATTATTTGATGAATAGAAAGTTCAAAACAAATCTTTCGTAACATTGTAAATGTCTTTACTGTCACTTTTGCTCAAGTTAATATGTCCTTGGTGCATTAAAGTATTAATTTCTTAACGTATGAAGTATTAATATAACAAACATAATTGTCGGTAGTGTAGTTGAAAACAAAAAAACAGGACATAGAAAATATGACTGCAGAAGAAACCTTTGGTCTCTTTCGGGTTGAGAAAATGCCTTCTGTTATCAGATGTGGAATTCAGCCACGTTGCCACAATAGAGATGACGTTCCTCTATAGTATTTTATGTGTCAATATATTCGTCTGCTGCTCTCTTTTGTCGAATAACTACCTTACTCTGAGATTAAGAACAACAGTTAACAGTGGATAGTTTGTAAATTATAATTTGCTATTGTCTTACACACAGAACATAGAACATTTCCTTTGATAATTCCACTGAAGTTTTTTCCAAACCCCGCCTGTATTTCTTTTTTACTCCTCATTCTATCTCATCTGATTTCTGTGTAACTGTCCTCATTAACAGCTGTACCGGTGAAGATGAATGTTCTGGAGACTTCAGGAGACCCAGAGGGAGAAGGCAGTGATGACTTAACAGGTCAGAAATCTTTCAGTAAGGCTCTATCAGGAAAGACATTCTAAACATTCTAAAGTAAAATTCTAAAATATTCTAAAGGCGTGAAATGTTTGGTGTTTAGGAAGGAAGAAATCCAGGTTAAAGTCTAAGTCACGCCTGTTTGGGAAGATAAGGAGGAAAGAGGATGGTGGTATGAAGCAGAGTCAATCTGAAAGTGACATCACATTGAGTGTCGAAGACTCAGAGTGAGTATTCGCAGTGTCAGCGTGGTGTGATTTAAAGAGATTCTATCATTAAATACTCAACCTCATGTCGTTCCAAACCCGTTTTTATTCATCTTCAGAATACGGAATATTTTTGATGAAATCTGACAGCTTTCTGACCCTGCACAGACAGCAAAGCAACTGACACGTTCAAGTCTTTTTATGTTTTTTTATGTCTTTTTTTCAAAGTTGCTCCAAAGGCATGCTGGGATCCCGGGCATTTTCACATGACAGCATTTTTAATGAAGAGCACAGTCATTCAGACCCTGAACCACTAAGAAATCTGTCTCAAGAGAACATTCATAGCAAAATTCGAGCTCTGCAGGTGAGTATGACAAACCACACAAAACACGAAACACTCTTATTATAGCTAAAACATCCCATTTAATAAACACTTATCAGTTTGACTGATTGAAATGTTTGGAATAGTTTTTTACGATTATTTTTTTGATTGATCAGATAAAGCTCCAGCAGCAGAAGCTGCATTTAGGTCCTCCCCCTCCTCTGTTGCCCAATAAACGGCGTGAAGACCTGGGTGGAAGTTTAGAAGATGACGGCCTTCCTCATAGCCCCTCTGAAGTGTCCCGCGGAGAAGGACTACACATAGGCATATCGAACAAGGTGCTTCATCTATAATACAGTAGCAGTCCAGTATCTTTGTTGTGACATAGTGTATGTTAGTGTATTGTCACCAATATGTGTATGCATGTTTTCTGTGTAGTTTTGGCCTTTCTGACTATCATTAATCAAACCTCTGCATGAGTTTGAGTGGCTCATTTGGTGTCTCCATTACTGCTGCTGCTACCCCAGCCTAAATGTGATGTAAACCTCCATGCCATTATGTTTGCAGTTTTCTGTCCCTCCCAAGAACCGTAGCACTTTGAGTTTAGCTGGAACAGAAAGTGAGGAAGAACATCAGGTAGCTTGCTGTCATTTCACCAATGAGTGACATTACACCTGTCGTTCATACATCTGATTTATGGCTTAAATTTAAATGGTTTATTTCATCTAAATATTTTTCAATGTCCCTTTTAAATGTGTGCTCCAGGCCTCTTCACAGCCACTCTCTCCTCGGTTGATCAGCCCAGCACCTGCACCCCTTTCCCCACTTGACCCTGGCTCAGTGGACTTTAGCACTCCTCCACAGTTCACCTCCCTCCTGGACAACTCTGCTGCCCGTCACCGTATGTCCATCAAACCTAAAAACCAAAGAGCCAGTGCCAAGAACAAAAGGGCGACCACTTCGGTGAGTCATTTCAATGGACTCTTCTAAACCTATTATCCATTGGCATCCATTAGCTTCAACCTGGTTCTATCGACAAAAAGCCAATCTGATTTTTCCATTAGCGTTTGAATTTCTGTAAAAAGTAAGCTCTGTGACCAACAAAAGTGGTATGATTCTTACACATTTTGATTATCAAAATATGTAATTCAGCAAGCTTTATGAATTTTAAAGGGATGGTTTACCCTATGATTTACTCAACCTCAAGCCATCCTAAGTGTATATGACTTTCTTTTTTCAGACGAATACAATCAGAGTTGTATTAAAAAATGTTTTGGCTCTTTCAAGCTTTATAATGGCAGTGAATGGCTGTTGAGATTTTGAAGTCCAATAAAGTGCATCCATCCATCATAAAAAGTACTCCACACAGCTCCGGGGGGTTAATAAAGACCTTCTGAAGTTAATTGATAAGTTTGAATTAAAAATACCCATATTTCCAACTTTATAAACCGTAATCTCTAGCTTCCGCTAACTGTCGTACGCGCGTTCATGAGATCATTGGATGATTAGTGGATGACGTAGGCCATAGGCAAACAGAATGACGAACACGGAAGCACAGAGGAGAGAGCAAAACAAAACAACAGTCACAAATTAGAAGTACAAAACGAGGATTTGTAAAGAAAAATGTTGGAGGATTTTGATGTAAGCCAAGAGGAGACTGGTTTTCCTTTTCTGTAGACAAAGCTTGGTTCTCGTGAGACTAGCATTGTCTCACTGGAGCTTATGCTACACCTACATCCTACGTCATCCGCTGGAACGCCACTCTCTCATAAACGCATGTACGACAATTAGCTGAAACTAGAGATTGTGGTGTCTTACACAAACGCCCTTTATTAACCCGGACCAGTGTGGAGTACTTTTTATGATGGATGAATGCACTTTATTGGACTTCAAAATATCAACAGCCATGTACTGCCATTATAAAGCTTGCAGGAGCCATGACATTTTTTAATATAACTCTGATTGTATTCGTCTGAAAGAAAAAAGTCATATACACCTAGGGTGGCTTGAGGGTGAGTAAATCATGGAGTAATTTTCATTTTTGGTTGAACTATCCCTTGTATAGATTTTTTTAATGATATTTAATAGATTTGTACCTTGTACTTGCTGTGTAGGCTGGAAGCAGAGCACGATCGGAGAGTTTGAACAATCTGGACCAATCACTGACCATTAGAGAGGAAGAGACTTCTCTAAAAGAAATACCTCGTGCTCACTCGTATTCCTCACAGGTCTTACGGGGGGAGAGGTTTACGACTTCACAATTAAAGACTCCAATTCCAGTTTCGCCTTTAACATTTCTGCAGACTTCTGAGGATAGCAGAAAAGTTTCTGCTGAACCTGAGCTTGAGAGAAACATCCTGTCTACATCACCTCCAAGCTCTAGCCTATGGGAAACGCCTCCAGCTGCGTCACCACTAGCCAAACTGCCAATCCCAGTGGTGCCAATTGACAAAAAGGGAAAAGTAGAAGTGAGTGAGATGCTCAGTAGCACCAAACTACCCAAGAACAGCCAAAGTATCACAGCCATTGTGTCAACTGTAAGCCCAACTGTAAGACCAAGTGTAACTACCACACCAGAAGTGATTCCCGCCAAAGATGAAAAGTCTAATGCTGTGATAATACAAACCAAGGCGGACACGCTGAGCAAATACAGTGTTCAGACTGCAGCAAACATAGAAAATCGCCCAGCCTCTACTCAAGCTCCAACCAATGTGATTTGTGGAGTAAATCTGAGGCCATCATCTTTGAGGAGAAACACACCTTCCGCAGATGAAAAACATGAGTCCAGGACACTTCAGCCAGTGAGCACAACGTCGGCTGTTAGTCATGAAGATCACACTCAAACAGAATTCATAAAGCGTCAGAGAACTGTGTCTGGGTCGTTCCACTTCAGTGTCTCCTCAGACAAGAATCAAGAGCGCCCGAGGACTGCAAGCTTCACTGGAGTTGTTGGACAAGCCGGACTAAAAAAAGAACCTCCATCTCCAGCCAAACCTCCTTTAAATTTCAAGATAGAGCGGCAAGTAAGTTCACATGTTGAGAAAACAATAAAAGATCCATGTGCTAATGAGCCACCAACGTCAAAAAAGGAAGACAAAACGGACACTTCTCCAGTGATACCAACAAAGTTCACAGATTTAGCAAAGAGCCGCCCTCGGGCCCTAGATAAGGGGGAGAGTCAGGACAATGAGAAGCATGAGGTTGCAATAGAGGCTACTGAAGAACCAGTACAGGAGGTAGAGGTAGCAGAAGAGGCACGTGAGGATGTGATGGAGGAGGCTACAAATGCATTTGGAGTGAAGCTTCGCTCTACCTCTCTTTCGCTAAAATTTCGCTTGGACAAAGCTCAATCAGGAGACAGGGTAAAACGCCACAGCGTTGAAGTCAGTGCACCGATTTTACCTCCGGCTTCACAGTCTGATTCAACCAGCCGTGTGGAGCCTGAAGACCAACACACTGCAATGGGGTCTACAAGAGTCCATGCTAAACCCAAAGACCCTCCTCTCCAAACCGACGCGTCCTCAACTTCAGTTCATTCATCTGATTTGTCACCTAAGAGTTTCTGTAGAGACAAAGAGAGAGCTGGCGTCCTTAGACAGGCTGGTGAGTTTCTTTTTGTGGTTTCCCAAGGTGCATGAAGATTAAGCCTCTGGCCTATTTAGTTGCAATTATGACGAATGTGAACAGCTCCATATCCTGTGAGGATAATGATCCAGGTCATACCAGGAAACAGCTGGTGTGCTTGTCTCAGTCAAAGCATTTAGAAAGCTGCTTTGTCCAAATGTTTAACTGTGCCAGCCTGTAATTACACTGATAGCGGTTACTCAAACAAATCGTAGATTGGGCTCATAGATCTTACACCTTGTCTTATTGAACTAACAATGGACTTTACTAAATCACTAAACCAATAAAGCCTTTATTACCTTTATTGCCTATTAATGATTAGTTGATTTTACTATAATTTCAAAAGAGTAGCGATCAGCAGAGCAGTAAACAAATAGTGGTATATGATTATTGCAAAATCATAAAGAATGTAAGTATTCCAGTTCCTCCCTTATGAAAAATAACCATGGTTTTACCATAGAAAAAATGTAGTAACCATGTTTTAATAGCCAATTGTATAACCACAATTCTATCATGACAACTCTCTGAAGATTTTAGCACGGTAATGGATATAGCAATGTAAATATATTTGGTCTTGGCGGAATAGATCTGCTACGCTGCAGAATTGCTGCTGCTGTTGGTTATTTCTGTTGTTGTAGATTATTGCTGCTGCAAAGCAAACCATGTACAGGAACTGGCTACTGCCGATATATATGCACGAATAGCATATATAATAACTTGTTGCAGATCTATACAGGTGGAGCTGGGGAGGTGGAGGGTTTCAGAGGAACTCTGAGAGAGCGCTGTGAACTTCTCTAGTGAACGCTAACCAGCCATTTAAATGTAAAGCAGTAAGCTCATTGGATGCATATGCAACATGTACCGATCAGCTTGTGTCAGGTAGTTTAATGCTGTGAATATCATCAATTTGTGTTAAGGACCCATCAGCCTGAGCCATATAGAGTTTCATAACAGAACCTGGCATTTTTACTACAAATATTATGGTTAAACTATGGTTAGTGTAGCAAAACCATGGTTAATTGTAAGGGCTTAACACTCTCCTACAGTCCAGTAACTGTCTGTGTATTAAATAAAAATACTAAACCAAAAATGGTGCTACAGCAAATTTTGGGCATAAAATGGGCATAAAAATTCCACTGTTCTTAATTAATAGTATAGTGATGCTTGAAAGACATCTCACAAGAAGTCACATTTAAAACCAGGCAGCTTTCTATTGGTCAGCATGTGAATTCACAGGGATTAACATGAAAAAATGCATGGGGAACTTTGTCATCCGTACACAAAACTCTTAAACATGCCTGTGAAATTTCACAGAGCAATGATAAATATGGTTGCACTTTTAGTAGCAAGTAAACAAGAGCACACCTATTCACCACTACACTCTTAAAAATAAAGGTGCTTCACGATGCAGAAGAAGAACGTTTTTTGTTGAAATGGTTCCATAAAGAACCTTTAACATCTAAAGAACCTTTCTGTTTCACAAAAGGTTCTTAGTGGCGAAAGAAGGTTCTTCAGATTATAAAAAGGTAAGAAATAGATGGTAAAGAACGTTAAATGGTTCTTTATCGAACCAAAAATGGTTCTTCTATGGCATTGCTGTAAAGAACCTTTTAAAGCACCTTTATTTTTAAGAGTGTACTGAGTTAAAGGAGTAGTTCAGGGTGCCTGTCTATTCAGGGTCAGAAATCTCTTAGAAATGATCAAAAATATCTTTGGGTATGTTCACACTTGTAGTTCGGTTCGTTTGATTTATTGATTTACCTGCATAGTTTTGCTTCAACCCTAATCAAACGCACATGAACAAGCTTATCAAGGTCTGAAGGGTTACTAGAAAGCAACAGGCAGGTGAGTTTTACTTAGGGTTGGAGCTGAACTCTGCAGGGCTGCGGCTCTCCAGGACCAGAGTTCGCCACCCCTGGCATAGTGATACATTCACAACCTGATTGGTTGGGTTGAATGACGTATATTTCATGACGGAACTCACCGAACACTCCAAACAAAAGGAAAAGGTGTGTTTGACTTAAAGCGGCGATGACGTGAAAGTATCCATTTACTAATTGTTCTGCTCAGCACTGCTTTAGGTTGGGTACACCTAATGCTGTCTGCTGGACTAAGCGCACTCGTTGCGTGTTTATGATTTTATTTTCACCTGCGAACTCATAAAAGGCACTTTACCACCTTGTTGCTCCATGTTTGCCCTCTGTTCATTTTGTTTTGCATACACAGCTTGTTCCCTTCGTGAAATCATGTCGCACTTGGTAGCACCTTGTCATTGGTTTGTTTAGAAGTATTTGGTCTGTGTTGCATTCATGTATCATTCGACTCACACCAGAGTTCGTTTGGAACGGACCAAGACCCATCTTTTTTAGCGGTCTCAGTCCGCTTGTTTAGTGTGCACCAGGGTTCGGATGGTGGTGTTCACACTTGCTCAAATGAACCGCACTAATCGAACCAAACATGATAAGTGTGAACACACCCTTAATTAGTGTTCAGAAAATGAACAAAGGTCTTACGGGTTTGGAACGACATGAGGGTGAGTAATTAATTACACAATTTTACGTTTTTGGGTGAACTATCCCTTTAAGCCATACCTGATTTTGCATTTAACTATTTTACCCATGTTGGTTAGATCACCTGTTTCTGTGCAGATTTGTGGTTTTGGGTGAAGTAAGATAAATGCTATTTTGATTAATAATTTATCTCCTTTATTCTTCAGAACCTGCTCAGCCCTCATTATCAGCCAGCAAATCCACTAAGATTGTACCTTCACCAGCTAAAGAAGGTACAGACCTGCTTCCAGAAGAAACTACAGTGGTACCCTCTCTGGAGAGCGCACCTACATCTACAGCTTCAGAGGTGTCCTGGATGGAGATGGCTAGAGAGAAGACCAGAAGTCTCCAGCAGCTCTTTACCAGTAGACTGCCTGAGTTTCCTAGCTTGCAATCACGACCAACAACACAACCACAAACTCAAACATCCACTTCACAAGCCAATTCAAGAATTATACAACCAACGACTACACAACCTCTTTTGAGACCTACAGAAACAAAACCGCCGCCATCTGCGCAGCATTCTGGAAGATCCATACAATCTACCACTCAGCTGACGCAAACTCAGACTAGAACCACAACAAACCAACCTTCAGCAAATTCAACTCAGACAACCACTAGTCAATCTCAATTGGACAGTGCCAGAGAAATCCAGTTTCAGTCCAAGACTCAAATTTCTAATTCGACAACAAAACCAACCCAGTCTACAGTTATATCCACATTGAACACACAAACCACCACTGTACACACAGCAAAACTGCCATTACAAGCATTGGCACCACAGACACCACCCATCCAGCCATCATCACCACTGCGAGCTGCATCACAGACCCACACACAAGCTATACTGCGTTCCACTTCAACCCCAGGTTACCCACATCTGTTGTCAAGCCCAAAGTTAACATCCCACCCAGTCTTCCAACAGTCTGCCAATACTGTCTCAAAGGATCAGCCTCAGAATGAGGGGGGAGAGCCCAACGTAATCTCAGGGAAAGCTGACAGGGCGTCTGCGTCTCAGGGGAAGGGGACTGAAGATGGCAGACCAGTGTGGGCAGCAGCATTAGGAAACAAGACCTCACTGTTTCAGCGCTGGGAGAACCAAACAACTGTTGCAACCAAGGTATTATTAAGTTTTAAATAATTTTTATAAATAAATTTCTCATCTGCTATTTAAGCTTCTTATTCTGAGCCAGACTTTTGTCAGTATCTCCACATAGAGCTTTAAAGGTACAACCACATACTCACGGTTTTCGTAACACAATGCTATAAAAACCACCAAAAAAAAGACTTTCATTAAGGGGGTGAAAACTTTTGGTACAATGAGAATTATGGTGTATTTAAGCTGTCTATTGCTATGGCAAAGATTTACCACTCCCTATTGAAATAAAAGAGCTAAA